>PVKC010001294.1:0-52192 GCA_004027635.1 Crocidura indochinensis | reverse complement strand
TCTCATACTTTTTCTATGGCCATCTATAACATTGCCATAAGGGCCTACCTTATTCCAATATGACCTTGTTTTAATGAATTATATCTGCAATGACATTCTTTCTAAATAAGATCATTTACTAAGGATTCAAGGGCCAGGGCATAAATATATATTATGAGAGGGCACAATTCAATGTGCATCATATATATGAATTACAGATATTATTCATACAGATGTTCATAGAAAATCAATCCCTACATTTTAAAAGGTGACCCCGATTTCTGAAAAGTGGAGTTGCATGGATCTGCATATTAGGTCAAAGGACTGGAGAATTGTTATTGCATACAGGAGCCCCAGACTTAATCTGGAGAACTGCATGAACCTCCAAGCACCTGCGACAATGCCCCAACACCGTAGGGGCTCTCCAACCCCTGGCTAATAAATAGATTCATGTGGAAACTAGATACTAACCACTTTCTCTCTGAGCTCTAGAAGCTTCCTACCTTGGTGAAAGTCTCTTAAATATTGGGTATAGGTACCATGTCACCAAAGAAGGCTAGAACATTCCAAAGACCCCAGAACTGCTCAGTTCAGGGTTTAGAAGAAGAACACAGGGTTCTTCTCTTCTTAGCTGGGCTGTATAGGAACAGTAAAAAGAACTTTTCCATCTGTGCCTTTCCATTCACCAAGAACAGCTGGCTTCCTAGTCCAAGGGGTAGCAAGAGATTGGTGGGGGAGTAGAGAAATGAGGGAGAGAAACAAGGACACACAACACACACACAAACATACATACACATAGAAAGAGACAGACAGACACACACATAGAGACAGACACACAGACACAGAAACAGAGGAAGGGGAAAGGGAGAGAGGGAAAGAGAAAAAAGAGAAGACAAGACCAGATGACCTCACCAGCCCTCCTGAGAGCTCTACTCTTGCACCTTATGAAGGAACTCCATGGTCACAGCCATCTCAGGACATTACTGAGGTAAGGCTGAGGTAAGACCCAGTGTATATGGAGAATCCCAAAGGACACAAGTCTGTGTGGAGAAGGTTGCCTCTCCTTTTCTGGGTCCTTAGGAGGAAGATGAGAGAGAAGGGTATCTTTTGTGAAGACACTTGTGGCAGGAAGATGGGATATGCAGAAGGAAGCACCAAACTGAGAGGAGAGCCCTGGGTGACACCGGAGGATGTGGCTATTCCACTCTGAGGTAGATGATGTAGAGTTGTCAAAGAAGGACTTTAAGGATCACAAAGCAACATAAAGGTCACTTGAGAATATTTCCCTAAATAGGAGGTAGCTTAAATGCTTAACTGGGAATTAGGGACCGAGTATGTGTGAACATTTAAAATGCCTCCGTGGAATCCCTGAGCCCAGGTGGCATTGGAAGTGGCAGCCTTCTACAAGCCAGGAAAGGGATTTTTTTTTTTGGCAGGAACCCCATTGACTCGCACCTTGACTTTTGACTCTGTCTCCAAATTTGAAAAAAAATCTAGTGTCTGTGTAGTCCCCAGAGGAGCTGGACTTTGTAGGGGAGCCACTAGTCTTGCACAGGGCTTGCAACACACTTAGAACTTGTAGCCAAGAATGCACCAGCCTATCTGAATTTACAGAAAATAAAAGTCTCAACAAACCCTGCGACTTTGGACTTTAGCAATACAGACCCAATGCCACTGTGGGCAAATTTCTGATTCTCTGTCCTCCTTTGTTTTGTGTTGCCAAAGTCAGGTCTGTGTTCACTGCCCTAGAAAGAAGAAAACATTTGTGTGCCTCTTCCCCGCAACTGTAAATAGTATCTTTACTAAAAAAAAACTTAACCTGAAAAACAAAAAATATATAAAATAATTCGATCTGATTTTTTAATCAGAGATGATATCTGGATTAATGGCTACAATGAGCACGTTTTGCAATGCATAGCTTTTCAAAACGGGGTTGGAAGCAGGACACAGTAACTCTCAGCTCCAGAGACATACAGAGACATAAACACAGGGCTTAGCTTGCTATGACAGTGTTTGCAGAGGTCAAACACGCTCCCCTTTACGGAGCCTCGTGGTCCCCCCCCCCCGGGGGGGGGCTGCGACCCACTATTGGAGAAGCACTGAGCTAGAGCAATAGCAGAGCTGGAAAGACATTTGCCTTCCATATGGAAGTCCCAGGTTCGATCCTTGGCATCCCATATAGTCTCCTGAGCCTGCCAGGAGTGACCCCTGAGTACCCCCCATTTGTGGTCCCCAAATAAACAAAAAAAAAGAGTACATGAAAGGTAGGTGAACTCTTTCTTGATGATGGGTTGGAGACTTTTCATGGAGGCAATGATTGTATCCACAGGAGTTCTCCCTCTCCTCTTCCTCCCTTTTCTGCAGCGAGGTAGGGTTTGGTGAACTCTTCCAGGACTGTCAACCTGTCCACAGTCAGCCTCTGAGTGCTGTGCTGCCCTCACAGAAGGCGAGATCAGGATTGTCACCAAGTCTTTCCTGAAAGGAAAAGAGTGGATCTCACTTCTTTGAGCTACCTCCAGCCAAAATAGCTCTTGGTTGCTGGGAGCCACGGTTTCCCATGGTTGACAGAGAACAAACACATCAATGCATCGGGCTTGCTGACACTAGGAGATAGAAATGCGCAGGGGAGGGGGGCAGCCAGGCAGCGAGCAGCGGCAGGGCGCGGGGAGAAAGGCAGATAATAGTGCAGCGTAGTGAATTATTTTTACGTGGATAATTAATACGGGGGAAACAATCTAGCGACAGAGAGCTTCCCACGAGAGCGCACTGTCAGTCTCCTGATTCATTTATTCTTTTCTCACCAAATGGATGGGCCAGTCGGCTGCCTTTCTAAGGCCTCACGGATGATGAAACTGCAAACAAGTTTCGTTTAAATAATGGGCGAATCTTCCAATTAGTCAAAGCCTAATCCTCGTGCCTTAAAAATGACAAACTGCTATTACCATTGCCCCCTTTTTATTGAAGAGAGAGAAAGAAAGCAAAAAGAAAGGGAAGAAAACCCACAAAAAACATTGATCAAAAAAAAAAAAAACTTAGATGCATAGATTCTACTCCATATTAATCTCGGGGGAGCTTTCCACAGTCAATAATTGTCATAAAGATTCATTGGTCAACATTTAAGGCCTAATTAAAATTTTTTGATGGTTTTATTCCTAGATCGTATGCATTTTCTGACTCAGAATATTTTAATTTCTCTCTGAGACCAAAGAGGAGTTTGCAATAAAGGAACAGGTGTAGATAAAATACATAAATAAGTAGATACTTAAAAATAAATGACTTATCGTGATTTTTTTAATCCATACGTTTAAATATTCCTATTGCTTAAGAAGATAAAATAGCGCATTTACTGGGTAACTATTTGAATTGTGACTTAGAAATCATCCCCCAACGTGCAAGAGCAAATCACTTGCAACATGCTCAGATTCATTCATTATTCCTTCATCTACCCAGGGCACATTTATTGAATACTTATTCCCTATCAGGGCCTCTGCAGGGAATTTCATGAGCAGCAGAAGATGCCTGTGTCCAAGGAGATGGACATGTCACAAAGCAATTGTCATACAATTAATTTGGCCAATTCTCCAATTTGTAGTGCTTTTCAAATTGTAATGTGAATTGGAATTGCCTTGAGATCTTGACAACAGGCAGATTCAGTGCTAGGGTTCAAGCTTCTGCATGCTTTATATGTTCCTCTATAAAATTGAAATAAAAATCTTAGAGATGTATTTGCCAAGATGTTGTCTTCCTTCCCATTTCCTCTCAGTCCCATTCTTCCAACATAGACTCTGTGAGCCATTAAAAACTGGTTTCCAGTCAATTTCTTTAAATGGTCAAATTCTTGATAAATTGGAGGCAAAAATGACTGCCATGTGGTTGAAGAAATGTAAGGGGCTGCAATAAGAGTTCTGCATTTATCCTCAGGAGTGATGAAGAACTTCAAAAGTTTGAAGTATTGAGGAACTGGGGATGTGGATAAAGGGTAGAGTGTTTGCTTTGCACATGTGAGGCCCTAGGTTTAATTCCTTGTACTGGAAAAAGAAATAAAAAAAGAAAGAGATAGATGGAGACCTTATCTTAAAAATTTCCTGTGAATGCGTCTTCACACATATAAGTTCTCCTGTGTGCACTTCGAGCTTCAACACCAACAGAAAAAACTGTTTCACTTGAACTTTGCATATAAGTCCATTAATCAACTCATTTAAAGGATGAAGGTTAATAGAAATAGATAGTGGGAGGTGAGTTATAGATAGAATGTGCCATACCTTGCAACTAAACCTATTTCATCTACAATCCAAAATGTATTGGAACAGCTCAGTAGAAAAGAAAGACTTTCTGGGCATGAAAACAATTTACAAGTCGGAAAGCAAGTCTGGCAAGGACAGGCTGAAGAGCAAGCATTGGGCAGGGGAAGTTTAGTGAAAGTCAAAACTATCCTAGGGGCTGGAGCAACAGTGCAGTGGGTGGCGTGCTTGCCTGCATATGACTGACCTAAGGTTGATCTCTGGAACCCTGTATGTATGGTTCCTTGAGCCTGCAAGGAGTGATCCCTGAGTGCAGAGCCAAAAGTAAGTCCAGAGCTTAAGAAAACACACACACACACAAATACTTGTATGGTACAAGTGATTTAATTTGCCTTTTGTGTGTGCTAAAAGCTGTGTTGGACAATCCTTTGGTAGCTTAGCATTAATCAAGGCTGTGACCTCCAAATTGTGCTAGTATTCACTCACTAGTATAGTGAATACTAATTTCACTTAAGAATGTTCTTGATATTTTATGACAATTAATTAGTTTTAATAAGTCCTGGATATATGTTTTCAATATTACATGTAAAATATTGAGAGGAAGAAGACAAAAAAAAAACATTCCTGCTACCACATGGAGACACAATGATTATCAGGAGGAAAAACAATTGTGTGGATGAATGTGAACTTAACTAGCTCATGTACTAGTTTGTATACTAGCTGCACTAGCTGCACTAGTATTTTTTTCATGAAATGCTATATTTTATTTGAAAAGTCTGATAGACAAACTGGTTATTCAAAGTTGGATATTTGGCAGGCATTTCCTTTTAAAAATGAATGAAAGGAGACTGTCACTTCTTGGAAAACAACTGACAGTATTTGCTGCCAATGATGAAATCTGAGCTTTCAAGTGAAAATTAGAATTTTGGAAAACTTGTATCTGCCACTATGAGTTTGACAGCTTTCCAGTGCTTAAAGTTATTTTTGATGGGGTGTATGGTGATATTAATGAATGTAGTTTTAAAAATTATTTTGTAATGAAAGGGCCAGTAGCTGGAAGATTTGTATAAATTAATGGATCAAATTTTCAAATAATCACATGCAAGTAATATATTTCTTCAAAGTGCAGAATAGAGGAATAGTTGTTATTATAACAATATAGAAATAATTGCATCATTGCTGTCTCCTCTTCAAATCATATGTAAGCATTAGTGACCACCACTTTTAGTTTTGACATAATACTCGAGGAATATCCAAAATTATCTGAAAAGGTAATTAAATAATCTACCTATCTCTTTTAGGTATCTGTACTACATTTTCTTCAAAAATACCAACAAAAACAAGGAACTCAACAGTATGACTGCAGAAGGAAAATGATAAATTAACTATTCCTTAATTAAATCCAGATATTAAAGAGATTGTCAAAAATACACAGCAATACCATTCTTATTACTATTTTTTATTTTAATGGATTGTTATTTTCCTCTAAAATTATATTTCTTATGGCAAGATGTTGGATTTGTGTTGAAAAATGAAGTTATGAATATTTACCAATTTCTCAGTTTTAATACTTCTAGGACTTTAGGTTAATAGATGAAAGTTACATAGCTTTCAAACACATGAAACCCAACAAAGCTATTTGGAACCCTTAGTAATATTTAAGCATTTTGAAGAATCCTGAAATCAAACATCCTGAGAATTATAGTTGTGCATATAGTCGTGGAGACAGGTAGGAAAGAATTGATATTATTACTTCATTTGTGAATAAGTCTCACCAACTTCTGTATACTTATCAAAGCCCCAAACCCAGAGATCTTTTGTCATTCTTTCCTTTCCTTCTTTGCCCATCCTAATCAACCACCTGATCCTATTAACTCCACTTGATGAATATAAGGAAAATCCATTGATTTGACACTAAACAGCTCAGTTACACTATCAGACTTGGGTCATAGGAGGGGCATTGTAGTAATAGTCCTATTTTTCATACTTCCATTTATCTGTTTGTTGTGTGGTTTTCTTCAATGTTGACATTGGACTTGGCCATATGATTGGCTTTGACCAATGAATGACAGCATGACCTAAACAAAGACTTGAAAGTTACTTGTGCTTACTGCTCTTTCTACCTCATTAGTAACATTGACCACTGCCAGATGAAACCATCTGGATCATGAGAACCACATGGTTCAGAATCCCTCTCTCATCATTTCCTAACCTGGCCATTTAGTTGACCATTCACAGTGACTGAGTCTAGCCACCATCAACATTAAAGCTCACCAACTGAAGCCAGACAAAATTGCTGACCCGCAGAGTCATATGCTAAATAAATAATTGCATTTTAAGTCTCTAATTTTTGGGGACAATTTGTTAAATAGTAACAGTTAGCTCACATGCTACTATCAATGAGGCCATGATCTCTGCCCTATCTCCCACTTACTAATTTCTCCTCTCCTATTCTGGTTTCTTTCCCAAAGATCTTCTGACACAAATTTGATCATGTTAGTATTGCTAGATGACAACTTTAGTTGCTTCCTCCTTCCTCTTTGAATGATATTCAAATTCCTGACATGGCTTACTAGGTACACCCTCAACTAGTTGGGTCATTACTACAATCATTTATTTCCTTATATCTGTCCAGCACACTGACCTAAACCATAGGCATTTCTCTACCTTGAACAAGAGCTCTATTTCCTCACACAGGGCTCTTGAATAGTATTTCACTATTCAAAATATACATTTCTCAATCAATCCACCATTCCCTCATGAATTAATTTTTAATAATATTTACTGAACATCTATGTTTAGACATTATTTTGGTAACTGGGACTAAAATAATGAGCAAGCTAATAAGGTATTCACTCTCATGAGGTTAGTTTGGGTTCATAAATAAGCAATGTCACTAATTCCATAATAGGTAAATACCATATATAGGATGAAGAGTGATAAACAAATCAGGGTGACAGGATGAGTGTGAGAGGGTGATGTTTTAGATGGGGTGATAAGAAAGGCTTTTCAGAACAGGTGAACTTGGTATTGAGACTAAATGACAAGAATAACTTAGCCTAGAGATGACATGACATCAAAGCATTTCAGAGTGTTAGTTGAAATGAATGAAACTCATGTCTTGGGTACGCAAGAGATTCTGAGTTGGATCCTCTGTTCCACGTCATACTCCAAACACTGATGAATTGGGTGCTGATGATTCCCACGCACTAAATCTCATCTGTGCACCTCAGCATGTCTGGACCCAAGCCTAGTCAGTCCATGTATCACTAGGAGTAGGCCCTGGGTACCAAAACTCTTTGGAAATCCCCCACTTCTCAAATCAATGTGTTTCAGAGAGAAGAAGCAAGGAGTTCAAGATCTTTGTCTTTGAAGAGTCTGGCTTTTTTGTCAGTAGAACAGCAATAGTGGTGCTTGGTCATTGAAGTTCATTGGAGGAAAAGAGAAAATGTAGTGTTGGCTACAAGGTAAATGTATTCAATAGGTATTATTTTTTCTTTGCCTAAGCACTGGAGGTGAGGTCATTCACCTATTCATATATTGAGCAGGAATGAATATGTGTATATTTTATGTGTATGAAACATGGGTATACTGAAGGTTTCACTCTAATATCTGTGTTCTTGAAGAAAAGCCAAGGTGAGTATAGAACACATTATTATTATTATTATTATTATTATTATTATTATTTCTCTTTAATAGATTTTTATGGGATTAAGAGGCAGTGAGGAGGAATGAGAAAGAGAAAGTCTGATAACACAATGTTATTCATTCTAGCTCAGAGCAGCTAGGGATATTGGCACAGAGGGAATTAGAATGAAACTAAAAATGACTTATCCTTGTCTTATCTTCCTCCATTTCTCCATTTCTCTGTCAGAAACTCATGGACAAACCTTTGTCAGGGACTACAATTGTTTCTTTCTCTCTGAACCCTGTTCTCACAGTCTGGTCAGAGGTTTGTGAGGATCCAAGCTCATTGGATTTATCAGCAGGCAAAGGGAAGAACAGAAGGTGGGGCAAAGAGAACCCCCTTTTCCTGCTATACCCAGTGAAAAACATTTTAGATGATCCATAGGTGTAACATATTACTTATTTAAAATAATTTAGCATCTTTACCTAGCATTTGTATATAGCAAAACTCTTTTTTTTTTTATAGATATGGACACTAAGTCCACAGGCTGCATGATGACCTTGCTTTTCTGGTTTGTTCAAGATGAATTTTTACTCTCAGATCCAGTATCTCCCAGCTTTGGAGTTACTTTATAGGCACTAAAGTGGAAATCACATGATGCCACATGGGACAATAGATTTGCTCAATTTAATTCAATGACTGTTTCATTAGGGAAGGTGGATCAGGTGTCTAAATGAATTGACTAGTAGTTGAGATTGCAATTTTGATGTTATTTAGCAATATGGGTGAGAACTAGTAGCTTGGAGTGGGCAGATTCTGAGCCATATGTTTTCTTTATGTAATAAAACATGGTTTTATTGGATCGTCTGTTTATCTGATAGACCATCAGGCAAAAGGTGAGAAGGATTTAATAAAAAGCTGCTGTCATGTAAGAAACTTAATGGCATTAGATATGCTAGACCAATGAGAGCTACGCTTCTCTGTACCATTGTGAGCATGTTGGACTCTGGATCACCAGTGAAAGTCATTAATCCTGAGGAGATTGTGGCTCTGAGCCAGTTTCAAAGTTGTGAAAAAATTGGATATTATGCCAACTGGAAAAGACAACTCAACGCATGTTTAGAATGACTAAATTGCATGCTTGACCTTGGCCAAAATTGTCATTATATTTTACAAAGCACTCATTATGGTGTTAAATAATAATCATATTAAAGCAGCATTATGAAGTATCTTATTCCAATTGCTCTCATATTTGTTATTCAAAGAGCTTTACAAAATCACTCTTTTCTTTAACTTAGGGAAATATTTTCTTTCCCTGTTTATATACTTAGATGCACATATATCTTAATATAAATGCATCTAAATATATTTTTATACATTTTATGTTATTTAGTTAATAACAAATTATTTGGGGACCTAATTATTTAATTTTAATTATTAAATTATTCAATTTTAAACCCCAACAACGCTCCCAATATAAATGTCATAAATTGTTTTGTGAACAAATAAAGACTAGTATCATATTTGGGAAAAATGAGTATCATTTAAAATTCAGAAATGAGTCGAATTAAAAACATTTTAGTACAGCAAAAATGCCTTGCCTTTCCCAAGACAAAAAGGAGCAGAAACTTCCAGAGATTCCACCATCAAAATGGCATCTTGCTGTCAGAGACCTTCGGGTCTACTAGCTGTGTATGCTGAGTGGGAAGCCAGTTAGAATTTCCAAAATCTCATGTCATTTTCTTTTTCTCAAAAAGAGGTGATTGGACAAGAGCCACCAAGTTTTTCCAAAGCACTCTAGCTGTGACAAGTTTTCTTATGTGTAATTAGGAAGTATAGGCAGAGGCAACTGGTATGGAGGGGTTGCTTTGACCAAAGGAAGGAGTGAGTGCCCCTGAGGTCTTCTGAGGAATGTCTCCAGTTCCAAAGAAAAGAGTGGAAAGATGCCTCAGATTCTAACACTCCCTTGGAAATGGGCATTGGTAAGGCGCTTCTTTGCCACTTGCCAGGTGGTTGGCAGAAGAAGCAGCTAGTGTGGTAACAAAACTCGCCAGCCTAGTTCTGTTTAGTAACATTCAAGTTTTGACCCACATGTGAAGTTTTGCACAAAAAAATATAGAGTGCTTTCAAACAACAAACACAAATATTGTCATAATACTTTTCCACTTGTGTTTGTAATCTGCGTATTAGAGCTGAAAGAGCTTGGACTCCAGCCCAAGTAGACCTAGGTTTAAATCTTAGCTTGTCTCTGATTCATTTTGTGATTAGAGATTTAGTCATTAACTCACCCCAGCCTGTTTCTTTCTTTATAAATTGGGCAGAATGAAGTTTGCTTCATTTAAATATTTATGCATGAAAGTTTCTAGCAGTGAGGCCTGCATAAATTAATGCTTACTAATAAAAATAATGATAATTGTCTAGCCCATACTTTTTGGAATTTTCTTAAAGAGGTGAATAATATAGTTCTATCAAAACCCCTCACTTGCTCATATAAGCTTTTAAAAACTGGTATCATTATGCCTAAATGTCTCGATCAGCAAGGAAGAAGACAAAATGGGGGAAGTCTTTTTATTTTATTTTATTTTAGCACAATAAACTTTAGAAAAAAAGCAGTATGCAAAAAGGGACCAAAATGATAACATAACAGGTAGGGCATTTGTCCTGCAGATGGCCGACTTCGGTTTGATCCTTGGTATCCCATATGGTTCCCTGAGCCTGCCAGTAGTGATTTCTTAGCTCAGAGCCAGGAGTAACCCCTGAGCACTGCTGGGTGTGGCCCAAAAGCAAACACACACACACACACACACACACAAAACCCCAGATATATATTGTTTCACAGAACTGACAAGTACAGGGGCTGTATTAACTTCCCGCAGGGATGGATCCTGGACAGCTATCATCAAGACTCAACTGACTCCATAATTTGGCTCTGTATTCTTCTGCATTGGCTGGCTCATTAGATAGGATGTTGACTGGCTCATTTGATATGGAGAGCCTGCTGGTTTGATATTCTTAGTCTACAAAGGTAACTAACCTTAGTAAAGAGTTTCTATATTTCTCCCCTGCAGTTCAGTAAAACTCATTTTTTTGTTTGTGTGTTTTTGGTTTTGAGTCACACCTGGTGGTGCTTAGGGATTACTGGCTCTGTGGTCAGAAATTACTTCTGGCTTAGAGGTCATATGGGATGCCAAGATTCAAACCCAGTTCCGTCCTGGGTTGGCCATGTGCAAGGCAAATGCCCAACTGCTGTGCTATCTCTTCGGCCCTCAATAAAACTCTTCAGTAAAACTCATAAGCTAAGTTATCATTGGACTAACTTGAATTCCTGAACCAATCACTGTGGTCAAAGATATGGATCATGCTGAGCAATCAGATTTGAATTACATGTTCACCTATGAAGACCATGATTGGGTAGGACTGTCTGAACAACATGGGCCAGCAAGGACAGATGATTCCAAGAAATATTAAGGCTGCAATATAGTGATGGAACGAACATCAAAAATAACTGATGTCAGACAGAACAGATACTGAAATCTTTGCTCCTAAGTTGAATAGTAGCAGCTGCACAATTATTTTGTTGATAAAATTATTTGGAAAAACTATTACCTGAAATATTAGTTATTCCTGTCATCAAGAAGCCTGCAATCATATTAAACTTTATTTTAAGAAAGTAGTTTTAGGAACCTATATTTATGCACTCACTTTTTCTTAGAGACAGAAATATAAAATATATTCATCTATTACCTCCTATAAGCAACAATCATTGGCGAGAGTATGAAAACATAATGCAACTATCCTTGGTCTTGATAGCCGGGGGAGCTGAAAGAGACAGGTTCCATTTCAGGAGAAGAATCCAACATGATATGACCACCTGGGAATCAGGATAGAGTGGCTAGTTCTTTGCAAAAGAACTTATTCTTTGAAAAATGACTAACAAAGAGCTGCAAAATTACTCCAAGGACTAGAAGGCTTGCTTTCCCGGAGGAGGCCTGCATCCCAGTTCTGGCACCATAGAGAGTCAGGGCTGCAATGATATCTGAATCCTTCCATTGTGCTCCCCAAGGTAACATCATCAGGTGAAATTTAAAAGCAAAACTTAACCAATTTTGAGAAAAATCTTGGAATATTTTCATAGTGACTGTAGTTTTCAGTGTGAATCATTAACAGAGATTAATGTGAGCAGTTTGGTCTTGGCAAGAAAGCCAGGTGGGTATCTTGGGAGCATCCAGATGAAGATGCTTCTAGATATAGAGCCAGTCTAAGCCTGCCTTTCTGCCCTTATAGAACTTTTGGAAGTCTTAGATATGGATACAGAAAGATGATAGTACCTGAATGGATGTGTCCTCAAATAACAAGAGGTCAAACTTCTAACCATGGCAAGAAAATAAAACTCACCTACAGATCTATGGGAAAAGGCTAAATTCATGGAAGGGACCCAGAAAGCAGAATGGAGTTTGTCTGTGCAAAGACATTTACACATAAACTTCTCTAAGGGACTTTTCCCACTTAAAATCATCTTTCCAGTAGAGAAGATGGCACTTTATTTGACTTGCTCTTGTTTACTGCCTTCCTGCACAGTAAATTGACCTTTTCTTTCCCCCAAGATTCTCTTCTTTAGAGAAAATATTGAAACACATTTCTGGAACCTTGTGGATGAGTTCCTCTTTTTTACTGGGTTTTTAAAATACAGCAGAAGGTTTGTAATTTTTTAATGAATTTCTCTCATCAATTTGTCTGAAAAGTGTCAAGTTGGCAGTCGGTGTTCCCTCACAATGAATTTTATGAATTTGCTGGTCTGACTCTCAAAGGACCCAGACTAGACCTACGACCCTGTCTGAAATCCCATCTCAAGATTTAGGACTCAGCACCAACAAAGTCTGAATGTCTCTCCAGAGCAATTCAGCAGGATATAAGACATTAAGAAGACTCAGAGAGCAGAGGATGACTAGAACTCAATGTTCTTCCTTTTGACCACATCTTAATAAAATCTTATTTTTGTTTGTTGAGGGAGCCACTCTCAGGACTTCTCAGGAATTATTCCTGGCTCTATGCTCAAGGATCACTTGCAATCCATATGTGGTGCTGGGGTTCAGTTGGGGTAATCAGCATGCAAGTCAAGTGCCTTAACCCTTGTATTATTTCTCTAGTTCCAGTAATTCAAGGCTTATGCAAGAAGACTTAACTACAGTTACTAAAATTATTTTACAACAAAATAAAAACAGGATGCCAAATTTCATACTTATTAATCTTTATTTTTCGTTTTGGTTCTTGGGCCACATCCAAGACACTAAGGGATTACTCCTGGCTATGTGCTCCGAAATTGTTCCTGGCTTGGGGGAACATATGGAATGGCGGGGCCCGGGATATAGCATGGAGGTAAGGCATTTGCCTTTCATGCAAAAAGGTCATCGGTTCGAATCCCGGTGCCCCATATAGTCCCCCATGCCTGCCAGGAGCAATTTCTGAGCATGGAGCCAGGAGTAACCCCTGAGCACTGCTGGGTGTGACCCAAAAACCATATGGAATGGCTAGGATTGAACCTAGGTTCATCCTGGGTCACCCAATGCAAGGCTAATGCCCTACAGCTGTGCTATTACTCTGGCCTCTATAGTTATTAATCTTAAATGAAATATATTTTGAGGAATCCAGAATTTTTTTCTTTAAGAATATAGAAATGAATGTTTCTTCTTTTGAAAACCAAATTTTTTTTTAATTTCCTAATTGAGTTCTGTGGTATACAATGTTTTTAAAATGTTTTTTTTATGTTGATAATTCCAACACCACACCCATCAACAGTGTGCCCCCTTACTCTTCCAAGGATCCCATGACCCATTCAAATGTCCAAAGAATCACCCCCACAAAAGTACTACCCACTCAATTGTGTGGATCAGTCTTTCCAGTCTGATGCCTTTAGCCCTTTGTTGCTACCTTGCTGCATATTTTTTTTTTTTGTGGTTTTCGGGTCACACCGGCAGTGCTCAGGGGTTACTCCTGGCTCCATGCTCAGAAATTGCTCCTGGCAGACTCGGGGGACCATATGGGGCACCGGGATTCGAACCGATGACCTTTTTGCATGAAAGGCAAACTCCTTACCTCCATGCTATCTCCTGGGCCCCTGCTGCATATGTTTAAGTCCCACATATGAGAGATCATTCTTTATCCCTTTCCTTCTAACTTCACTCAGCATAATATCATCTGTTTCCATTCATGTTGCTGCAAGTTGCAAAATTTAGTTTTTCTTAGAGTTGCATAGTATCCATTTTGTATATATAGCACAGCTTCTTTATCTATCCATCTATAGTTGGGTGTTTGGGTTCTTTCCATATCAGGTTGTTGCAGTAAGTGCAGTAATAAGCAGAAGTGTGCACATATTCTTTTGAATTAATTTGGTTCAACCCTTATGAACAACAATATGGCAATCTATCCAACAAATAAAAAAAGAATTTCCATGTGATTCATTTCTTGGCATCTATCCATCAAGTACAAAAAATTAATTTGAAAACTTGTTGTTCTGGGGCTGCACCCAGCCCTGCATCTCAGGGCTGACTCCTAACTTTATACTTAGGGATCATTCCTAGTTCTGGGGGTGCTAAGAGGAGCAATTGGGGTTTAGTGGGTTGAACAGAGGTCAGATTAATGTAAGCAAGTAGCTTAAACTCTATTCTATATCTCCAGCCCAAATTTTTGAAATTTTAAAATAATGTCCTATTACTTTCATAATTCTTCTGAAATAAAAGAAATTGGTTTTACTTTTAAAAATAAGCTATAAAAATGGAAGATTTTAGTAACCCAGATCTAGTATTTTATGGTTTTATAACATGCTCTGATTTTATTAAAATGTCAAGAGAGAATAAAACAGTAAATAATAAGTAATGTATTATTTATTGTTGTCTATTAACACAATATTGACAATATAATGATACATAATACATATTAAATGTCAATTGGTATTTTTTAATTTATTGAATCAACAATCTAGATAATTAAATATAATGGATAAGAAATAATCTTATTTTAGGAAATGTTTTTTTTCTTACCAAGTCTGCCATTAGATATTTTAAGGTTTAGCTTTTTATTAAAACACATACAGATAAAGACAAGTTTCAAAAAGGAGGGAGAATGGAAAAACAACCTTTGATAGATTGCCCAGTAGAGAATTATTTATATGAAAAATTCTGCCTAAGCATAGTTTTTTGAGATGACATGTGCTTTGAAAATACAATGTGATTTCATCTTGAATGTAAAAGTAACTGTCTCTCTCTCTCTTTTTTGCTGACACCAAGAGATACAGAACCTGCTGATGTAACACGGATGGTAGCTGGTTCAATCAATCCTCAAGACTATAAATCTATGTGATACACTGTATACAGTACAGTATTAAAGAGACTATCATTGATTTATGTAATTGGGAATTTGAGCAATACAATTTTGCTTAATTATGTTTGCTTTCCTCCTTGAGAGACAGCCTGGCTGTGGGTGGTTATGATTCCCCAAAAGTTGCTTTTCTTCTTCCTCTCCTCATTGGAGCAAAAAATTTGAACCTGTTTCTATCTCTATGGCCCATTGACTGAGAACAGACGTGCAGAGGTTGAAAAGCTGAGATAAAAATCAAGCTCCGAAAATTAATCCTGAGTAAAACACTGGCACATGCTTTTGAAGAAAAAGACTCAAACATAAAACAGCCCAAGGAGCTTGTCTTCAGTATAGATGTCCCAGGTGGACCCCGTATTCCCTCTTGTTTGAGGTGAGTAGTTTAATAGCACACTACCTTTTTCTTTACAAAGAGGCCTTGGTTCGCATTCGTTCTACCCCCAGAAAGATTTATTGTATGCATCAATTTTGTACCAGCAATGTCTACCTTTCTCTGTCAGGGAAACCTTTTATGGATGTTACCTTTATGATCTCACTTTCTAAATCTCAGTTTGGGATCCTCTTGGCCAGATTGCTCACAGTTCTCTTCTGGAATTCTGTGCCATTTGGTCTCACTTCTGGCTTTCTAGATTTATCCAATTTGAACTATTCCCCTAGGTAAGTGCCACTCTGTATTATATTTTAGCCATTCACACACCTGGGGCATATCCAAGTGTAAAAGAGTTTTGTTCACTGTGGTGCCACTTACTGACATCAGATGTGCTCTCTGACCAATCCTACTGCCTTGGACAAGCTTTGTAAAAAAGCTCACAATACCTTAGTGACCATCCTAACCTGACAATGGTCTCCAGTACCCTTCTCTTGATGTCTCTCCATCAGTTTATTGTTAATTCTTACTTTACTGCATTCATGGCATTAGTTGTGAAATGTCTATTTGTGCATCAGTTTTGTCATTGTCTCAAGATCAGACAATCTTACCATATTTCAGACCAGTAAAAGTATCATGTATATTGCCACAGGATCCGAGTCACGGCACCAAAAAGAAAAAAAAAAATATTGCCACAGGATAAGGGCTGAAGTGTATCTCTCCCAAACTCATGCACTGAATTCTCAACAGTCAGTACCTTGCAATGTGGCCTTATTTGGAAATGGGTGTTGCAAATAAGTAATGAAGCTTCATGAACTCCGATAACAATCTGGCTAGTATTGTTATGATAAAGGAAGAGTTGGAACCAGAGACACATACACTGGGGAAAGACCACTTGAAGAGGAAAATAGGTATTGCTCCCACTAGAACTTTCAGAAGACAAGAAGTCTTCAGGAAAATCCACTCTGCAACTCTTTTTTTAAAAATATATTTTATTTAGACACCTTGATTACATACATGGTTGTGTTTGGGTTTCAGTGATGTAAAGAGCACCACCCATCACCAGTGCAACGTTCCCATCACCATTGTCCCAAATCTCCCTCCTCCCCACCCAACCCCTGCCTGTACTCTAGACAGGCTCTCCATTTTCCTCATACATTCTCATTATTAGGACAGTTCAAAATGTAGTTGTTTCTCTAACTCTTGATCTCAGATTTCTGGCCTTCAAATGGAGAAACACTAAATTTATGTTGTCTGAGCCACCCAATTTGTAGTACTTTGTTCAGACAGTCCTAAGTTATTAATGCCACATGTTTAGCTAACACTTATTAAATCAAAATGAAGGAGGAACCAGAGGGCTCCCCATGAGTTTTATTATTTTTAAAGACAAACATGTTGCAAACAAATTTTTAAAGAAATAATTTTAATTTTAGACTAGTTTAAGGCTCACAACAAAACTGAGAGGGAGGCTTAGAGATTTTCCATCTACCCTACTCCCAGGCATATACAACCTTCCCCATCATAAGAGGTTCAACTCAAATCACATGCCTAACACTCCATTATCATTCCAAATATATAGTTGCACATATAGTTTTCTCCTGGTAATATACATTGCATGTGTTTGAACAAAGGTACAATGGTCTGTATTTATCATTGTAGTATGATGCATTATTTTGTCTGCTCTAAATTCCTCTGTACTCTGCTTGTTCACATAACCCTGGAAATAAGGAGTTTTTTAAATTATCTCCATTGTTTTTCAGAATGTCATAGTTGGAATAATACAGTGTGCAGTCTTTTCAAATTGACCTTTTTCACTTGTCAGTGGGCATTCAAGTTTCTTTTCATTTTTTTTTCTTGGCTTGATAGTTCATTTATTATTTTGAACTAAATACAGCTCTATTGTCGGTGGGGAACAGACCCAATCTACTGAATAGCCTACTAAAGAATCATATTGGCTACTTCCTATATTTGGAAGCAATCGCTTAAAATTATCCAAATATTCATGTGTACGTTTTTTGTGTAGTTATGATTTTTTGACTCAAAAATATACTGAATTATAAGTATATAAATACTTACATATATGCATATAACATCTACATCTGTATAAATATAGAAATATCATAAGTGGAGTGGCTATATCATTTTGATTATCAGCAATGAATTAAATTTCTTGTTGCTCTGTATCCTTGCCAGAATTTGATATTAAGACTTTTACCATTCCACTAGATGTGTAGTGGCATCTCATTACTGTCTTAATTTGCATTTTCAATGAAATATTAAACATTAGTTCATATGCTAACTTGTCATCTCTGTCTTCTTTGGTGAAATTTCATTTCAGGTATTTTCCCATTTTCAAATTTTCTTGTTCAACTTTCTATTGCATAGTTCTAAAAGTTCTTTTTATGTTTTTTATAATATTATCTTCCAGATATGTTTATTGCATATAATTTCTTCAGTTTTGTCTTTTTATTTTCTTAAATCTTTTGTAGAGCAGAAAATTTCATCTTATTAATTCTTGCAAAGATAATACCTTTGGTGCTATAAGTAACAAAAGTTATTGCAATAACCAAAGTTATGAGTTTGTTTGCTTTGGATTTTACATTTAGGTTGATGCACTTTGTGACTCTCTAAAATCTATTTATTTTATATTATGGTTGTAGGTTTTTTAAAATAATATTTTATTTAAACACCTTGGTTACAAACATGATTGTGGTTGGGTTTCAGTCGTATAAGAGGACACCCCCCCCATCACCAGTGCAGTATTCCCACCACCAATGTCCCAAATATCCCTACTCCCCATCCCACCCCAACCTGTACTCAAGACAGGCTTTCTATTTAAACCTCCAGTCTCCTATTAATCTGATCACCTTTTATTGAAAATACAACCTTGTAGTGTTTTTAGCTCCTTTATCAAAAATCAGTTAAGTTTATTCATATAGGCATATTCTGAAATTTCCAGTCAGTCTCATTGATCTACATGTTGTTCTCGAGCCAATTCCACAGTCTTGATTACTGTAACTTTAATGAAGTGTTGAAGTAAAGAAGTGTTGAGTTTCCAATTTTGCTCTTGCTCCTCAAGATGAGCTGGCCATTCTAAATATCCCGCCTTTCCATATAAGTTTATAATGAGCTTTGCAATATTCACAAAAATTTTGCAAGCCTCTTAATCAGATATGTTTTTGGTTTTTTAGGGACCATGCCTAGCAGCATTCAGCAGGTTACTCCTGGCTCTGAGCTCAGAAATTACTCCTGGTAGGCTCTGGGGACGATATGTTATGGGACACCAGGGATCAAACTGACTGCAAGCAAGACAAACACCCTACCTGCTGTGCTATCATTCTGGCCTAGATCAGGATTTCATTAATCTATGGATCAAATTGAGAACTGCCAATCTTGATGATATTTAGGCTTTTTTTTCCATGACCATAAAAAGGTTAGCTAAATGTATACTTTAATTACTTCAAATTGGGGGCTGCTAATGAAAAGGTATTATATTTTGTAATTTCAAATTATATTTTTTATGGCTGATATATAGATGCATCATTGACTTTTGATTACTTAACCTAGATTCCAGCAACTTACTGGCCCATAAACCAAAGTAACCTTACAGCGACCAACTAATAATTGCTTATTAGTTCCAAGTGTTGTTTTGTTAATATCTTTATTAATACTTTGGGTTTTCTACAATGCAAACATTTCATCTGTGATTAAAAAATGTTGAGGGGTCCGGGAGATAGCATGGAGGTAAGGCGTTTGCCTTTCATGCAAAAGGTCATCGATTCGAATCCCTGTGCCCCATATGGTCCCCCGTGCCTGCCAGAAGCAGCAATTTCTGAGCATGGAGCCAGGAGTAACCCCTGAGCACTGCCGGGTGTGACCCAAAAACCAAAAAAAAAAAATGTTGTATTTCTTCCTTCATAATCTGTATACCTTTACTTTATTTTATTTTATTATTGCATAAAGCTTTTAGTAATTTTAGTATGGTCTTGACAGCAAGTGGTGAAGAGAAATATTCTTTGTTCCTAATCTTACTGGAAAGGTTTTAAATTCACTATCATTAAGAACAAAGTTGACTATTAATTTAAGATTATCTTTATCAAGTTGACAATGTTCTTGCTTTTTCTATTATATTGATTTTTATTATGAATAGGCTCTGAACTTAGTTGGTTTTTATTCTCCTATTAATACCATCATTAGACTTCCTTTAGCTTATTGATATGACAGAATACATTTATTTTACAATATTGAACCAGACATGTATATCTGAAATTCTACACTGGCAGTATAGTTTATTCTTTGAATATATTCTTTTCTTTCTTTTCTTTTTTTTTTTTTTTTGGTTTTTGGGTCACACCCGGCAGTACTCAAGATTTACTCCTGGCTCTAAGCTCAGAAATCACTCTGGGCAGGATCAGGGGACTGTATGGGATGCCAGGATTCAAACCACTGTCCTTCTGCATGCAAGGCAAACTCCCTACCTCTATGCCATCTCTCTAGCCCCTGATTTTATTTTCTAATGCTTAGTTGAATACTTTTGCATCAATTTCCACAAGCTAAGTTGGAAAGCAGGTTTTTTTGTGATATCTCTTTTCTGGTTTGGCATTAAAGTAATGCTGGACTCAGAATTAATTAAAAATAACTTTCTTTGCTTTTACCCTACAAGAGTTTTGAGAATTGGTATAATTTTCTCTTTAATGTTTGGTAAAATTTACCGGCAAACTCACCTTGGCTTGATGCTTTCTAATTATGAGTACTATTATTGCTTGATCATATATTTATTTTTGCTCAGGTTTTAGCACATCCTATTTTTCAGAGACTTGGCCATTTTACAGAGAATTGACCAAATTTGTGGGTACAGTTGCTTAGTGTCATCCTTTATTTTTTTCATTGAATTATCATAATGAAATCTTTCATTTGTGATATTAGTGATTTGCATTCTTTCTGTTTTTCTTAATTAAACTTTCTAAATGCTTATTATTTTGCTATTTTAAAGAACCAATATACTATTTTTCCTGCATATGTTTTCTTTTTAATTTTGTATGTTTCTAACTTTAATTCCTACTCTCTTATTTTTGCTACTAGATGTTATATTGTTCTTTTTCAGTTCCCTAAAGTAAAGCAAAGATACTTGATTTTAGATCATTGCTTTTTAAAACAATATGCATTTTTACGGATTTAATTTTCTATCATTTCCTACTTTATCAATTTTACTGTGATCTATCTTTATATAAAAAAGAACACCTTTTCACCAGTGCAACATTCCCATCACTAATGTCCTTATCTCCCTCTACCCCCACCCCATGCTTGTATTTGAGACAGGCATTCTATTTCTCTCCCTCACTATCATTGTCATGTTAGTTGCTTGTGTAGTTATTTCTCTAACTGCACTCACCACTCTTTGTGGTAAGTTTCATATCTGAGCTAGTTCTTCCAGTCCTCATCTTATTATCTCTGGATATTATTTTAATACTGTCTTTTACTTATCTTAAATCCCACACTTGAGTAAGACTATTCTGTGTCTTCTCTTTCTCCCTGACTTATTTCACTCAGCATAATAGTTTTCACATCCATCCAGGTGAAGGCAAATTCCGTGACTTCATTTTTTTCTAACAGCTACATAGTAGTGCATTGTATAGATGTACCACCATGTCTTTAGCCATTCATCTGTTGTTGGGCATCTGGGATGTTTCCAGATTCTGGCTATTGTAAAGAGCACTGCAATGAATGTAGGCACGCAGAAAGCATTTTTGTATTATGTTTTTTGTTTTTGTATTCCTAGGGTATATCCCAAGGAGTAGTAAAGTTGGATCATATGATTTGCATATTTGTACTCTATCATACCCTCAATTCAAACAAGAAACTATTAGAACTACAATGCTATAGTATTAATGGGGGGTGGCTATGGGATGTGATTAAATCATGAAAATGTAGTTTTGATAAAGAGGAATAGTGCTATTATAGGATTCCACAGAATTTTCTAGCCCTTTCAATCAAGTGGTAATGCCATGAGAATTTTGAGATCTGGAAGAAGCCTTCTACTGTACCAGTTTTAGTACCTGATCTTCAGCTGAAACTTGACATCAAAACTATAGGCAATACATTTCTATTTGTTTTAAATCATGCAATCTGTGGTATTTTGTTATAGTAATTTGAACAGACTAAGACAATTTAATTTAGTAGTTTTCCTAGAATTTTCAATGAACATTTATGACTAAGTCAAATCAATTATCAAATAATACTGTTTTAGAAGTAGTATAAGAACATTATAATAATAACATAATCTTGATTATCTTTCTTCCACTTTGAATGCTATCACTATTTCCTTTCTTTATATATGATAAATTTTTTGTTCGTATCATTATTTTGAGTAAACTGGCCAATTGTGAACATAAAAAATAAATGTTTTTATTTAACATTCACTTATTGCTTCTCTGATTCTTTTCCTCTTAATCTTAAAAATTGTACTATGGGTTAAGGATCCTAAATATACATACTTTCAATATACATTTAGTTTTATGACAATGGTGAGTAATATAGCAGGTTAAATTTAACATTTGACTCTATAGTTTTTTTGGGGGGGGGGCACTCCCAGTGGCACTCAGGGGTTACTCCTGGCTCTGTGCTCAGAAATCACTCAAGGCAGGCTCAGGGGACCGAATGGGATGCTGGAAATTGACCCAGGTCAGCCATGTGCAAGGCAAATGCCCTACTGCTGTGCTATATCTCTAGCCCAGACTCTAGAGTTTTTTTCATTATAAATGATCAATTAGTTACCTAAACTAACAAAAATTATTAGGGTGATTTTTATTGATATTTAGTAGCATGATAGAGAATCAAAATAGTACAGAAATAAGTGCCACATTTCTGTTACGGTAGATATAAAATTCCTTGATTCAAATAATTCTTCAAATTTGAAAAATATTAGAATAACATTCACCTCTGTTCACTATCTCAACATTTATTTTATATTCTGTGCATCAATATTTTATTTGAGCATAGAAAAATGCAAAGATGCTGACATATGAGAAGGATCTTGTTCTGATAGAATTTCCAGATTAGTTCAATGGATAAATTTCATGAACTCTGGTAAGAGAGAGAACTTTTATAAGAGTTTCAGAATATCAGCAAACTGTTCATGGAAGACAAACTGGTCAGAGAAGGATTTAAATGTGTATGTGCAATGTTTAGTCATTTTAGTATTAGTTTTATTTTTGCAAGCCATACAAAACCAGAATAATAAATTTACAAAAAAAATATGAGTGGTTAGCCTCAGAGTCTCAGCCCTTTGAAAGATACTGGGATTCTGAACCTTGCCATGATCTTTATCTGAGAACTTTGACTTAGCATTCCTAGAATTTCATGTTGCTCTTGTGTCATTCTACAAGCTTTTTCTTGTCTGATTATGATGGCAAGAACCCAAGGGAAGCCGTATAGTTTCTTCACTGAATTCACATCTAGAGCTGGTAGAGGCTGGTTGGGTGTGTTTCCCAATTCAATACTCAAGAGCTGCTCTCTCCTTTCAGATGAGACCTCAAGGACTCAACTCTTTTCTCCCCAAGATAAAATGATTTGCCAACCAAGAACATCTCCATCAGAATTTGTAAGGTTGCTTATATTCATGCTAGTTACATATTCATACTGGTGTTGAGATAGAGTACAGAAGTTCATTTCTCCATCCAATATCTCTTTACAATCTCTTCAAAAACTTTCCCATGTAGCTAAAAAGCTCTCAAAAAATTCTAACATTTAAAAAATAAAAATTCTAATATTTAGATTAGCTTAACTCTTCCTAGGATAAAGTTTTCTGATTGTAAATTAGTGACTAAGATGATGTGTGAGAATGGATAGCATAAATAGCTTCAAATTCAGTATGCCACCCATTTCTTTAGGGTCAATGACCAAGTTCATTACTGTATTTGGACTATGTCTTGGAGGCAAGAAAGTTCATTTTTGATTAATCTTGTTAAATCATTTGCACTTGTTTGTAGTGGCTCAGAGTGTTCAAGGGCATTTGTGATTTAAAAATTAATCTTGCCCTTATATTTTCTTCTTTCACTGTCACTGAATCATTTGTGCATTAATTCAGTTAAATGTACTTTGCCTTACACTCTGCTCTATGCACAGTGTATCTATCCAGTGAATGAGATGAACAGGAAGCTGATGTCTCCTGGCATCATAGGCTAGTGACTATAGATTATCTAAGGTTCTAAGTAGTTATTTTCTCCCCCATCATAACTGCTCATTTCGACTTAGGAATGATTACCTTGAGACCTAACATTTCTGGTTGCTTTCAAGGAAAGAACAAATATAATTTTAAAGCTTAGGCATTAAATAATTCAGAGAAATCATGTGTTAGGTGGCCTAACATTTGAAAAATGTTAATTTGTATTATGGTTCAGTATTACCTGAATGCTATAATAAAATAATGGCAAGAGGTTATATCTGCCTATCCATCTTAAATATACTGTACTTGCTTTTTATTAAATGCAAATATAATAGTAACAGCACATTAGATCTTTCTGGGAAATCAGCAGAAAGCTTAGAATGTTAATGCCATAAGGAGAGTAATTATATGGGGATGGAGTTAAGATGGGGGAAACAATGCTGGGTTGCCCCTACTTCCTGCTTCACAAAAGAGGTTTAATTGAGATCACCTGAGGCCAAATGATCTTACCTTTGGTTTCAACTTTTAAAAAGAGAATTGTGGAGGAAAACAAAAATACAAGTCAAAAGGCAAGATTTCCTCTTGGGAAATGGTCTAGACTGATGCCTTGCTCACTAGGAAAGCTTGGAGACAGAATTCTGTTAGAGATTCTACATGAATGGTTGTCCTATCTGAGGTTTTAAATAAGAGGAGACAGAGATCATTTTAAGACCCAAAATAATTAAGTAATGAAGGGAAGGTCGCAAATATTCACTCTAAAGTTAGCCACACTTCTTTTGGAATTTTAGTTATTTAAAAATAAAATGCAAAATGCTTTGGAGAGAAAGAAGTTGCTAAAATACATTTATTAATAGCCTGTTATCCCTTTCATTAATTCTAAGTCAGAACTGATTTTAAATGTCCATTATTTTATATACCAGTAAGAAGGAAAAAAATCACTGCCCATTAAATGATGATACAACACTTTCTTATCACTTAGCATCTATTTTATACTCATTTAAAGAGCACTTTGAATGCAGACATGGATTTTTATCATCTGTTACTCTTTTGCCTACAGAAAGAAAAGAAAATATGAGCAAGCTAAGTTGTTATAGTATTCCTAAAGCTTCTCTGGCAGACAGTAGTTCCTCAGCATCATTTTTTATTTACTGTGATTGAGTGCTTTGTTTGTGGAGACTGTAGTACTCCTTATCCCTGGGGAAATACTTTGCGAGAATCCCATTGGGGGACTGAAACCAGGAAAGTATGAATCTTATATAACCACATTCTCCCCCTATGCAATGACAATGTTTAGTGAATAAATTAAGCACAGTGAGAATTTAATGCCATTGCAAATAATAAAATAGAAAAATATAGCTATATATACTGCTAAAGAGTTGAGTTAATGTGGTCTCTTCCTTGATCTCTCTTGTCTACAACTTTTCAAACTTTTTGATTCTTCTACCGAACAGTTACCTGAACTGAAAACCTGGACAAGGTGACACCATATTTGTGCCTTTTCACCCTTTGTCCAAAATATTTGTAAGAGAATTAAAAGTTGTGGATTCAGAATTCTACCTGCCTTATAATTAGTGGAGCTGGCTAACTCTGTCAGAAAAGTGGAACATTTCCTGCAAATCTGTGCTTCATAAAATAGGCTTTTTTTCTACAGGAGCATATTTCTCATTTTCTAGAAATCTACCCCCTTCCCCTGTAATTTGTACCAGGGAAGACAACAGTAGTTAGAAACTAACTCTAAGTAAAATGCCTTTTGAGCTTGGTTGGGTTTTAGGATAGAAAAAAGTAAAAAACAAATATAAATGTGAGAATAACTGGGCTATGTTATGTCCTCAAGAGCTTCTGACTTGTATCGCTTCTCTCTCTTCTCTCTCTCTCTCTCTCTCTCTCTCTCTCTCTCTCTGTCTCTCTCTCTGTCTCTTTCTCTCTCTCTCTCGTATTTGACATAATTTGTTTTGGACAAAGAAAATTGACTTCTTTGTCCATTCATTGGGAGGTATAGAGTAGTTTCTGCCCAAAGTTTCTCTGAGGTTTTTTTTTTGTTTGTTTGTTTTTTGTTTTTTTTTTTTGTTGTTGTTTTTGGGTCACATCCGGCAGTGCTCAGGGGTTACTCCTGGCTCCATGCTCAGAAATTGCTCCTGGCAGGCACGGGGGACCATATGGGGCACCGGGATTCAAACCGATGACCTTTTGCATGAAAGGCAAATGCCTTACCTCCATGCTATCTCCCGGGCCCCGAGTTTGTCATTCTTAAGCTGGTGTTTTTTGTTTTTTGTTTTTTTTTTGGTAGGAGTGATCTCTGAATTTTTAGCAGGTATTCTGTGTGAAAAAAATTTCAGTGCTTACAGAGTTTGTAAAGCACCCTCCACCATGTTTCTTGTAGGAGAACAATTACAAGGGTGATTCAAAGGTTCTAAGAAGTTGTGTAGTGAAAAATCCACCACAGTGTTTGATTCTGTACTGTTTCATTTCTGTGACTCTAAGAATGATAAAGAATGTTTCGAATATGATCTACCCATGTTTGAGAGACTTCAGGAAGAATTCAGGATATCAGAGTGCTCACTCCTATCAGCCAGCCTGAGCTCAGTGCTGATTTTCAGTGTGGTCCCTATTTGACTCCATCGCTAACATACAGCATCTCAGGGGAAAAGTATGTCCAAGGAAGAACTCACAAGTTTCTAGGGATTAAGTTTTCTAACAGAAAAAGATTGTTTCACAGGTATATCTCCCCCTTGTTGCTTTTCCAATTTTATGGCCTTATCTCACTCTCAGATGTAGGACTAATCCCTCTTGACTTCTAGGTTCTTTCCTTCCCTGCTTAGTCCTGCACATTTCCAGAATGTTCTTTTCCATACCTAAGATGTTGCTGTATAAAATATATTGGATATTTCCAGTGTTTCTTTTTTGCTCTGGATATAATTGGAAAGTTGACTTTTGAATTTCTTCTATGTATGCCTTTTTTTAGTTCAATGAATCCTTAATGAATTCAGAATAATCATATGCCCTCAGAATTTGGATCCTTCTTGAGTTAATAAGCATATCAGAGATGTAGGTCCCACTGAAGGCATGACTTCCCCATTCAGACCCTTTCTGAGTACCAAACTTTAGCCAGATTGTGCAAAGTAAAACTCATGAATGCTCAGCTTGGGTGTCTCCCTGCCTGATGGAACCCAAGAGACTCTTTCTGCATCTAGAGAGAATGTTGGTACCCTTAAATTATTTTTGCTGGGCTTCATATTTCAAATCACTTCCACTGTTTTCTTAAAATATAGTAAGCTCTTCTGTACCTTAGAAGAAAATCTAGTCTTCAGTGAATGGAGTGCTGGCACAATTCAGTTAGAAAAATGAAAAGGGTGCAATTCCATTTCCATTTCAACACTGATTTCTGTGTTTTTAAACTTATGGGACTCCACTGTTTTGCATCTATGTTTACGTTAAAATAATACACATATAGTTAAAGTAGTACTACTTTTATTTTGTATGCAAAAAAATGGGCCATATCTCATAATGAGTAAGGTCAGTACTTTCCAAATTAGTTCTCAGGACTTCTTCTGGTCTAGAGATCATGTGCTGCTGTGGGTTGAACCCCTGAATATAAAGTAGATTCAGGTTGACTCCCTGAATATAAAGTATATTTCTGATCCATTAAGCTATTTCTTCAGCCTTATATTTAAATATGGAACAATAATTGTTTTATATCTCTATGTGTAAAATTCATATCACAAGGTAGCTTTTTCTCTGTAAAAGCTATAGAAGGAATCATCAGGTAGGATTATTCTTGCCAGTTCCTATCTTCACTGAGTAGTAAAATATGGTCATTAGTATTTGTATGATTCATGATTAATGCCTCTGCATGATTAAAAATGTTATAAAGGAGTTAAGAATACTAAAATTTGATTACCTCTTGATATTGAGGTTATGGATTATCTTACATTGTTGGATCATATATTAAGAATATTTTAATAGTGAAAACAATGCATTTACATTTAAAGTTTCTATTAGAATGATCTTTATTCCCTTTTCCATTCTTGTGAGCTTCCTACATATTATGTTCCCAGAACTCAATGCCACATGCTTTGCCACTCTGCAAGCTCATAAAAACTACCCACATTGACTTAAAACTCCCAGATCCCAGCTTATTTCTAATCCTTGTATGGCGTCACCTACAACCCACTGCATGTCCTCAAGGCTGATTCTTCAGCATCACTGAGCTCAACCTATGGGCCATATTTTAATAAATAATTGGTAACTGAAGGGGATTTTGTATTGCATAAAATTTTGCTTCTTTCTGAGGTTTGATAGATATGCATGTGCTTACTATGTGCTGAGTTCCACTGTTAACATTTCTGTGCCTCTGCTGATGATCAGGTCACAATAATATTGCAGGAATCTGGAAGGAAGTGTTGCTTGTATATCTGTTCCGAGCTGCTGAAAACCTGAAAGCTCTTGCCATGATTTGCAATGATGTGTCTTCTAGTGCAGTGTTTTCAACCACTGTGCCGTGGCACATTAGTGTGCCATGAGATATTGTCTGGTGTGTTATGGGAAAAAATTTCAATTTCATCCATAACATGTGGCTTTGACTCACAAATAGACCAGTCATTAGGTTATTTCATAATAAAGTAATTATAAAATAATTTCTTTGTGTTTGACTCCTATTCAAGAGAACTACTTTATATATAGTCAATATAGGCATAGAGTTAAATATTTTTACATTTTCTAATGGTGGTGTGCCACTTGATTTTTTTTTTCATGAAAAAAAGTGTGCCTTTGCAGAAAAGGGTCGAAAAAAAATTGTTCTAGTGATCTACTATTACTGCAAAACATTTTGAGTAACAATCCCTCCAACCCAGTAAAGGGTTTGGGAGATCTTCTGGGTTTCAGATGCAGGGAGGGTAGAAGTGAGTGGAGTGAAAATAAGGGGAAATACAGCACTATTTCTGCTTAATAGTGCTGCTCAGCACTGTCTCCATGAGTAGAGCCAGATTTAAGGTACTGGAATCTATGCGTGGGGCCAGATCTGTCTAAGATGACTCTTGTAGGTCAGTGTGAAGCTTACATAGCAGAGTCTATAATCAAGAAAGAAAGACCTGAAAATAATATACCATTTTAGAAAATGTTAATTTCATTTTAAAAATTATATTAAAGCACAATGATTCATTATTATTATTATGAATTATCATGAGCTATTAATTCATAGTTGAGTACCAGACATATAATGTTCTAGCACCAATGCTACAACCAGTTCCCAGGTTCCCTCACTTATCCTACCATACTCAGCCTGCCCTTTTGAAAAATTTTAAAGGTTGGGTCTCACAATTTCAGTGTTTGGATATTTAGCTTTATTCCTTAACACCAGCAATGAATCTTGACCCTTGCTCCCATTGCTTCTCATCTGTCTCTTATACCCCTTCTTCATTCTATTATTTTCCTTTTCGTTCCTTTACTCTTGGGTCAAAGGTGATCAAGGCACCGCTACCCACATTTAAACTACTGCATTTCTTTATCCAATTATTGTACTTTTTAAAATAATATCTTTATTTAAACACCATAATTACAAACATGATTGTAGTTGGGTTTCAGTCATAAAAAGAACACTCCTTGTCATCAGTGCAACATTCACATCACCAATGCCCCCAACTTCCCTTCCCCCCAGGCCTGCCTGTATTCGAGACAGGCTTTCTACTTCCTTCACTCATTGACCTTGTTATGATAGTTCTCAGATAGTTCTTTTTCTAACTGCACTCACCACTCTTTGTGGTGAGCTTCATATTGTGAGCAGTTCTTTCAGTCCTCATCTCTGGGAAATAATTCCACAATGTCTTTTATTTTTCTTAAAACCCATAGATGAGTGAGACTGTGTGTGTATCTCTAACCTACTTCACTCAGAATAATAGATTTTAGTACATCCATTTATAGGAAAATTTCATGACTTCACTTCTCCTGACAGCTGCATAATAATCCATTGTGTATATGTGCCGCAGTTTCTTTTTTTTTTCTTTTTTTTTTTTTGGTTTTTGGGTCACACCTGGCAGTGCTCAGGGATTACTCATGGTTCCATGCTCAGAAATTGCTCCTGTCAGGCACGGGGGACCATATGGGGCACCGGGATTCAAACCGATGACCTTTTGAATGAAAGGCAAATGCCTTACCTCCATGCTATCTCCTGGGCCCCCACAGTTTCTTTTTATATATTTTTTTTATTTAAATGCCTTGATTACATACATGATTGTGTTTGGGTTTCAGTCATGTAAAGAACACCACCCATCACCAGTGCAACATTCCCATCTCCAATGTCCCAAATCTCCCTCCTCCCCACCCAACCCCCGCCTGTACTCTAGACAGGCTTTCTATTTCCCTCATACATTCTCATTATTAGGATAGTTCAAAATGTAGTTATTTCTCTAATTAAACTCATCCCTGTTTGTTGTGAGCTTCATGAGGTGAGCTGTAACTTCCAGCTCTTTTCTCTTTTGTGTCTGAAAATTATTATTGCAAAATGTCTTTCATATTCCTTAAAACCCATAGATGAATGAGACCATTCTGCATTTTTCTCTCTCTCTCTGACTTATTTCACTCAACATAATAGATTCCATGTACATTCATGTATAGGAAAATTTCATGACTATATGTTGAAGGACATCTGTGTTGTTTCCAGAGACTGGCTATTGCAAATAGTGCTGCAATGAATATAAATGTAAGGAAGGGATTTTTGAACTGTGTTTTTCTGTTCCTAGAGAGACATCACTTTCCCAACTTTAAACTGTATTACAAAGCTATAGTTATTAAAACTTCATGGTATTGGAATAAAGACCCTCAGCTCAGTGGAATAGATTATAGTATTCAGCAAATATCCCCAGACATACAATTAATTAATCTTTGATAAAGGGACAATAAATGCAAAATGGAGTAAGGAAACTTGCCTCTTCAACAAGTGGTTTTGGAACAACTGGCCAGCCACTTGCAAAAAGACTAACTTAGATCTCCAATTAACACCCTGCACAAAGGTCAAATGCAAATGAATTAAAGACCTTGATATCAGACCCTAAACCATAAGGTAAATAGAACAACACATTGGTAAAACACTCTAAGACATTGAGGCTAACGACATCTTCAAGGAAGAGACAGCACTCTCCTAACAAATTGATGCAGGGGGGCCTGGGAGATAGCATGGAGGTAAGGCGTTTGCCTTTCATGCAAAAGGTCATTTTTCGAATCCCGGTGCCCCATATGGTTCCCCGTGCCTGCCAGGAGCAATTTCTGAGCATGGAGCCAGGAGTAACCCCTGAGCACTGCCGGGTGTGACCCAAAAACCAAAAAAAAATTGATGCAGGGATAAACAGATGGGACTATATTAAGTTGAGAAGCTTCTGCACTTCAAAGGAAATAATGCCAAGGATACAAAAGCCACCCACAGAATGGGAGAAGCTATTCACCCAATACCTATTCGATAAGGGGCTAATATTGAAGATATACAGGTACTGACAGAACAACTTTACAAGAAAAAATATTTAACTTTATTAAAAAAAATGGGAAGAAAAAATGAACAATTTCTCAAAGGAGAAATAGAAATGACCACAAGGCTCGGGAAAAAATGCTCCACATCACTAATCATCAGGGTGATGCAAATCAAAACAACAATGAGGTACCAATTAATGCCACAAAGACTAGCACTCATCAAAAAACATAAGAACAATCAGTGCTGGAAGGGATGTTGGGAGAAAGGAAATTTCACTCACTGCTGGTTGGAATGCTGTCTAGTCCAGCCCTTATTGAAAACAATGTGGAGATTCCTCAAAAAACTGGAAATTGAGCTTCCATATGATCCTGATATCAAGTTATTCTAAATACCAGATATAGGTTACATCATCCTGTGCTTATCTTCTCCTCACTTCATTCAACATGATATCTTCCATTTTCAGTCATGTTGCAGTGAAGTACATGATTTCATCATTCCTTAAAACAATCACAACTCATTATACACTAATTTGTCATTGGACATTAGGGTTGTTTACATATCCTGGCTATTTTACTAAGATCTGCAATAAAAAAGCTGAGCATATATATTTTTTCAAATTAGTGTTTGTGTTTTGATGTTAGATGCCACAAAGTGAGATTGCTGAGTCATAATGGACCTCAATATCTATATTTTTCAAGAAATACTCACACTATTTTCCATAGAGGCTGACCCTGCAACAGTGCCACCAGTAGTGAGTAGACATTTACTTTTTACCAAATGTAGTCCAGCACTAGTTGTTCTAGTCATTTTAATACATGTCATACTCACTGGTATGAGACAAGAGTCTATTTTATTTGGATTTATGTGACATTAAGATATTTTATAAATATATATATATATTACATACATACATACATATTTGTTATCCTTCCAAATAGTCTCTTCATGGAAGTGATATTTATGTTCTCTTCCCTTTTTATAGATTTATTGATTTCTTTGTTGCTGTGCATGTTTATTTAAAATTAGTGTTTTCTGCTATTTTGTAAGTAAATATCAAGAAGAGGAATATATGGGTTATATGAATCTCTATTCTCACTTTTGTATAAATCTCCATACTATTTCAGAAGGATCCAGGAACTATTGTTACCAGGTATGAGTGTTCTTTTAAAAACTCTCATGCCAATATTCTTTATCCCTATTTTTAAATATGAGCTACTCTTAATATTATCTATAAATCTACTTTTTGGATACAATCTAAAATAACATTGCTGTTGTGATCTGACGATCTACTAACCTTCCCATGTTTCTTGTTACTTGGGCAGTCCATGGGGACATGCACAGTAGTACCTAGTAGAGAGTAGATCTGGCTCTGAGGCAGTTTGCATAGCTGCTGGCCAGAAGTGACATGTCTGATATCCCAACTGGGTCTTTCCAGGGTGACCAGAATCCAGGCTTGTTTGAGATTGGTGGCTGGTTTTCAAATATCGGGGAAACTTCATGTGAAACTAGAGTAATTTGTAATCATGCAATATCTCACATACAGATAATACCAGATAACTTTTATTTTCTGGTATTTTTTCTACCCCTTACACACACTTACATACATACCATAAATATGCATATAATTCACATATCACTTCACAAACTCTTAAACATATTCTTCACACTCCCATAGACATACATTCCACACACATCTACAACTCGATATATTTCTGCATACATACACACAGCACACATATATACATTGCACATACATCTTACATGCATTCACACACTTATATTCCACAATTTCTGCATATACTATAAACACATATACCATATGCATATGACATGAGCCACACTTTACCATACATTAACCTTAAACAACATCCACACATACACTCATATTTCCCTATTTTTCCCCACATTCATACACATACTTATAAATACATATATTTACTCACAGAAATGTATGCACAAATGCTATACATACAAAGATTATAAGCTTTTTTAATCTTTTCCCATATAAACTAAGTCATAATAAATTAGGAAAGATACAGAAAAGGTAAAAACAGAAACAATATGCACAAAATTTAAATATGATTTAGAGATAGATAACTGCTATTAACTCTCTTATTTTATATATATGTAGACAACCTATTAATTTATTTTGCCATTTCATAGCTGCCTTCAATTCTCATTTCAACCAAATTATCTTCATACAATTATCTGTAGGAGTGAGGAAGCCTTGGATGATTGATTTAATTCGGTTTGTAAGATATAACTTTGGATAGATGCCCATGCTATATCATATAAAAACTACCAAGGACTTCACTATCAGGTAATTAAATCCTTAATAGAGTTTAGCAACACATTTCGAGGTTTATAAATAAAGGTAGGCAAGAAAAGTTTCAGAAAACTTAGCGATGAACCAAAAATGGTCTTGGAATCTTTTATTATGAGATCACAGAAATGATTTCATAATTATTTTCAATATCTGGATCTTTGTTATAAGAAAAAAAAAAGAAAATTCTTTCCTCTACCCCACCTTTAGTTAAAGCTCAGGCAAGAAGAAATGAGTCTTCAGCATGAAGTGAAGGATTTAGGCTAGATAATAAGAAAAGTTATTAATTACCTAGTGAGTTGGAGAGAGCATGAAAAATCTCTTCTGAAAGTCTTTTAAAATGATGGAGAGGCTACTGGCCCAGTGTGGCAAAATAAACATCACAGTCTTCCAGAGATGCAGTCAGCTTCAAACTCTGTACATAATAGGGAGCACATCAAAAACATGTAAAATTGATTTTTATTTCACATTTTCCTCTGAGAAACAAAGAAAAATAGAGAGCATATTTTTAAGTTTGAATTTAATTTCCCCAACAGTTATGGAGCAATGTGATGCTATGGGGTTGGATAGTAACATCAGAGGGGGAGCACTGGAGTGAAACGAAGTTAACTTTCATTATTTTTCAAATTGCATTCTTGTTGCCTTTCCCTGAAACTTAAAAATAGGTTCATTTAGTTCGGAAAATGTCTTCACTGGGATTGTAAACCCTATTTGTATTTCAAGGGATTAAACCAAATCTATAAGGCTTCTAGCACCACGGGTAACTTCTGGCCTTTGGTTCTTTTTGCCTATTATGTTGATCATTCTTAATTGTTAACAACATTCAGTTCAATACTCTTTATATTTTCTGCTGTTCTTTCTCTCCTGAACATTCATGCGAATAGTGTTACTGTCATAACCAGAGAGAACATCCCTTTCTATGCAAATTGGCAGCTCAGGGAACAGTTGGGAGCTTACAATGTCATTGAAAGTCACACAAATCAATTGGCAAAAATTACTTTCAGTGATTATCTTGTTTTTGCAGTTACATTTTTAATTTTGACAGTTTAAGTGTGTTTAGGGTTCATGGTTGTGAAAGGCCAAGCAAAATGTGGGGCAGGTCACTGTTGAGACTCCCTTTGCTCGGCTAATGAGGTTTTCTTTGGACTTTTGGTGTTATTTAAGCTCATTAAGATTGAAGAGAGATACATCATAATAAAACAAATGAGCAAATATTTACTGGGGGCCTTTGATGTGCAAGATAGGTTTTGGTAGTGTTGGATATTTGTTTTCAAGAGGTATACTATTAATTTAACAAGAAAATTAGGGTTAAGGTAAGTTTGCAGATTATATAATTAAAAATATCACGTGGGGCATAACTGAATATCAATTCAACTTGATCAAGCTATTCAGGAGAAAATTACTTGATTTGAGGGAAGATAAATGTAAGGGTTTATTTTCTTCAGGTGCTGAGGAATGAGTTAATCTTCTAGTCTTCTGTTGGGACTGGATTGACCCAATAAAACTAAAACAAAGACTTCAATGAATTTATTTATTTACATATTTATTTTATTTACATATTTATTTTTGTGGGGGGCTACACCCAGCAGTGTTTAGGAATTAAATCTGACTCTGTACTCAAAAATCATTCCTGGCATGCTTGGGGGACCATATGGCATGCTAGGAATTGAACCCAGGTCAACCACATTCAAGGCAAATGCCCTACCCACTGTTCTATAATCTGACCCCTTCAGTGATTTTTGAAAATAGGAACTTTTCTAGGATAGAACAGTCTATGAGTTTTGTAATGAGAAACATGAGAGAGAGCAAAAATTATATTTTGGAATTGGTGAACATATTTTGGGTGGAAAAAAGTATTGGAGCAAGTGATAAGGAAAAACATTTTTATTTATTGTCAAGAGCATTTAAAAAGTTTCTTATAACAAATTATCACAAATTTCAGAATTTGAAACAAGACTTACTCAAGAACATAAAATCATGGTTCTATTGGTGAATAGTTTAGATAGAGACAACTACCGCAGTTTCTCTTTTTTTAGTCTCATAATACCCAAATGAATTGGTCAACATGATTGAGTGGAAGTTCTAAAAAAAATTAGTTTTCAATCTTCTTTGAATCATCAGCAGATTTCAGTTCCAGTGGTTGAAGAAGTGAAGTTCCTATTTTCTTTCCCTCAGTTTAACTGGTACATTGCTTAGCTCCTCTGCATTTTTCAATTCAGCTAGCAACGTTATCTCTCTCATTGAAGTCATCTTCCTCTTCAAATCTTCCCTTCCTCTTATTGACTAAAGCTCTGCTTTAGCATCTTTCCTTTGATTAATAACTCAGGATCAACCGAGTAGTAACCTTAGTTCCACCAGCAAATTATCCTATTTCTCCATGTAATTTTATATAACCAAGGGCCAAACCTAAGATCGTGGAGTTTTAGTGAGGTCTGCTTAGCACATTGCTCTGCAAATATCATCTTCCTAGCTATTGTCTCTGAGGTGTATGAAGAGCTAGGGTTTCATTTAAATGCTGGCAGAACTCTGGTACAACTCTGAAATAAATCACAACGCTGATGTATTTCCAACCAAATATTCTCTTTGTGAATAAAAACAATAACTTTAAGGAAAATTCTTAGTCTTCAATTGATCTTTCACGGTTAGAACAGCTTCTATACGCCCATAAAAATAAAGGTAGCAATACTAACCACCACAAGGGAAGGAAAATTTGAAAGAGTAAGAAAAATTCCACTGAGGGTACGTCTACGATTCATAAAACTTTCCCCTCCCCCTAGCCTGAGTATTCTTATACTTGTTTTTTAAAAGAATTATTTTTTAAGAGTTATTTTAAAAGGGTTCTTTTTTTATATCATTCTGCAGAAAGTGAAAAATATACTATTTTCAGGGAAAGGCCATAGAGTTGGTGTTAGAATTTAGTTAAGAAAAAATAACTCCCGATGTTTATAACTAAAACTTACCATGCTGACGATATCGTTCTCTACCGACGTGACAGTAACATGTTGAATCACTTGGGGAAGAGAGTGTTTATTTAAATCACTCTTGCTGAGTCATTGCATCCACTCTAAAATTGGACAGGAATCCAAGTGGGCAGAGTAAGAGTGGGGGAGCGAGTCTATCGTGCAGAAAAATAAGAAAATAGTTTTTGTGCCTGTGAGCAGGAGAAATACTGGCAGTCAGGAGATTTCTAGAGCTTAGGGCAGAACAAAGTATTGGTGTGATTTTTCAACATTGTGTAGATTGTTTTAGACTGCTACAGACATTCTTTTTGGGGTGGCTTCACTTCATTTAGGGAGAGTGTTAAGACCTTTCTTTTAATCTATGAATCCCATGCTAATGGACAAATGCAAATTTGTTATCACCTTCCATTGATAGAGGTCTCCATTGTTATAATGAAGAAAAGTGTTAATCCTTTTGTAATTAATGCTTTATTGGGGTCTGTACAGGTCAAGGATGGAGTTGGATTTTGGCAAATTAACTTTGAAGTCACTTACTTAACCCTAATTTTTTCTTTTATCATAGAAATTACCATTGGGTGTAACTTTTTCCTTATTTATTTATTTTTTTTTACTGATAATCTAAGACCTAGTTTATATGCAGAAGTGAAACCAAGCTGGATGAAAGGTGAAAGTGAAGGGCATGTGGCTTCAAATTTAAAAAAATTCCCTAGCAACACATGCCAAAAAAAAAAAAAATCCAGCACCGAGTAATTTCTATGGTTATGGGCTAAAGTTACACATTGATATAATATTCAAACCTATTTTAGTAGATCCTCTAAAAGTGACCAAGAATAAAGTTTCTTCTAAATTTGGTCACTGAGAACATATCTCTTAAGTACAAAAGAAGGCTGAAGTATCATATAACTAATGGACTTACCATTTACATAGATTTCTTTTTGTTATGGATTGTGTGATGTGGAAGAAAAGCAGGAAATATTCTCTTAGGTTTGCAACATTCAGTTGGAGAGATGTGGTACCAGTAAAGAATCCAATGCTTCTGCACACATGGACTTAGTATGACTTAGAGATGAGAGGCAGGTGTTTGGGAAGGTATCCATGAGCAGTGGGTATGAGTCAAACTCACCTGGGAGTATAATCTAGGTAGGTGGATGCCATAAAAGGTGGACTGTCAGGCATGGGCTGGTAAGTGCAAAGGCATGATGACAGCAGTATTTTTATAATTGATGACCTGCTGCATGTATAGGCGACATGCCCACTCGTGATGAGCAGCATGGGTTTTCCATTCAGACAGAACTTGGTGTAAAGCCAGCACCATAATTTATGTAATGGATTCACACAGGCTATTTCATGACTTTAGCCTTCAGTTTCCCCATCTGTAAATTGTGAATAGAAATGATAATTACCTAAAGGAGGTGAGAGGAATTGAATAAGAAAACATCTGGGAAAGCATTTAGACTCTACTGGAGTGTGGTAAGCATTCAGTATCATTAGTTATGTGACTATTATTTAAAAATAGTCATAATGTGATGAATCCAAAGTTCTTTCAGCTTGTGAGTCAAAAAATTACTAAAAATTATTGAAGGTTTAGTATATGACCTGTTCTTGCTTGTTGTGCTATCTTATTTACTATTCACATTTGTGTGATGGGGGTAGGAGGTAGTATTATACCCATTTTACACATAGGGAAAGCTGAGCAAGGAAAGATGATGTGTAAGGTAATACAATTTATAAAAAACATCATCCAGGCATTTTGGTGTTAGATTTTGACCATTTACTATTCTGTACCAGATTGGACTCCTATTTCACATGGAATCTTAGCCCCAGTAGATTCTACTGTTTCTCAGGGAGGACAACTCATTATGTATAATAATCCACTTGTATTAGTTTTGTTAGGGACATTCCAGAACGTGGACCTGCCCTTCCATGGAGTCCTTTGATGATGGGATGCTTAAAGTTGTTTTTGTTTTTCTTTGTTTTTTGTTTGTTTGTTTGTTTGTTTTATTACTCATAATAACACGAAATGGAATTGGGTGCACACACTTTTTTTTTTTGTTTGTTTTGTTTGGGCCACACCCAGTGACGCTCAGGGGTTAATCCTGGCTATGCACTCAGAAGCCGCCCCTGGCCTGGGGGACCATATGCGGCACAGGGGATCGAACAGCGGTCTGTCCAAGGCTAGCGCTGTAAGGCAGGCACCTTACCTCCCGCGCCACCGCCTGGCCCCGGGTGCACACACTTTTAAGTAAGTTAATTACTTCGTTCTCAAATAAGAATTTATTCAAGTTGGATTATATGGGAACTCAATTTCTAGTATTTTGAGCATTTTCCATATTGCTTTTAAAAAGACTGGACTAGTTGATATTCCCACCAGCAGTGAATGAGAATCTCTTTCTCCCCTCATTTATGTCAGCATTGGTTGGTTATTTTTTTAAATGTGTTCTTATCTCTGTTGTGTGGAATTATGATATATCATTCTTTTACTTTGTATTTCCCTGATGATTAGTGATGTAGAGCTTTTTTTGTTTTTCATGTGACTTTTGGTCACTTGTACTTCTTTGAGAAAATTTCTGTTCATTTCTTCTCTCCTTATTTTGATAGGATTAGACATTTTTTCTTGTTAAACTCTACCAGTGCCTTATACATTTTGGGTCTAACCCCTTATCTAGTGAATTTTACTTAAATAATTTATCCCATTCTGTGGGCAGTCTTTGTATACTAGTCATAATTTCTTTTGAGGTGCAGAAGCTTCTTGGTTTAATGTGGCTCCATTTGTTTATCTTTGCTTCCACTTGCTATGCTCCTGGGAAAATACTCTAGGGACCCAAAAACACAATGCAGAAAAACACCTGCACTCCAATGTTCATTGCAGAGCTATTTATAATAGCCAGAATATGGAAACAACACTAGTGCATGAGAACAAATGAATGGATAAAGAAAATAAGCTACTCTGTACAATTGAATACTCTACCATAAAGAAAAAAGTTATGGAATTTGCTTATACATGGATAGACAAGGCTAGTATCTTGCTGAGTGAAACAAATTAGAGGGAGAGGGATAAGCATAGAATGATCACATTAATTTGAGGTTTATAAAAAAAAGACACAGTATAAGAATAATACCCAAAGACAATAGAAACAAGGGCCAGGAGGAATGGTCCATAGTGGGAAGCTTGCCACAAAGGGATAGAGAGATGTAGTTTAGACAGAAAAGTGTCCATTATGGCAATGATAGTAGGAAATAACCACTAGGTACAAGAACTAAGTAGTGAAAGGAGATACAGTTATTCGTATTGAACCTTTCAGTAACTCTATTGCAAACCACTGTGCCTAAAAGAAAAAAAGAGACGGAGAGAGAAGAAAACTGTCTGCCATAGAGGTAATCTGGCAAGAGAAAAACTGGTAACATTGGTGTTGGGAAATGTGCACTGGTGAGGGGATAGGTATTGGAAATTGTATGACTGAAACTGATGTATCAACAAGTTTTTATCTGTGTATCTCACTTTGATTCCATTAAATATAAAAACTGATTTTAGGTCTTTTTTCACTCTAGAGAAGCCCATGCTCTTTCTTGAAAGCATTTTTCTTTATTGTCTCACTTATCTTCATATTTTTCTTTTGTCCAGTATGATTTCTCTTCTTTTTGTAATCTAAGCCTTATTTTAATAGTACAAACAGTGAGAAAAGCTTTTTCTTAAGAGACAGTTTTGTTCAATAGAAATATTAAAGACTTTTGGAAAGGGAAGAATGTGATATATTCATTCCATAAGACAGGTGTGTACCTGTAATGAGTCTGATGTTTTACTGAAGCTCTTAAAAAAGTTCCTGCTGCCAATTAATTCACATTTATGCTAGCTTCTATGAATAGCAAGGGACTCTCTGTTTATCAAGAAGATGTCGACATATTGGATTTTAAAGTAGGTAACATTAAAAGAGTTATTGCATATGGCCTATGTTTCATCCCAGAATTGAAGCATAAATACCTGATTATCTAGTTGTATGGCCCAAATTTTTAGATTCCTAGATTTTGTTTTCTTATTAGTAAGATGTGGATATCATCTCTTCTGTCCAGGGTTAGAATCAAACAAGTACATCTGCAAAACATCTGACGTTTTAACTGAAAAATGGCTAGTTTTTTGATAGGAAAAATTAGTATTTAACATATTGAATAGGGGTGTATTATAGATATGACTAGCACTATTTTGGTGTTCAGGATGAATAACTAGCCTTGACAAATATATCTTACTAGGAGATCAAGCAGCAGTTGGATATCAATTACTGAAAGCAATGGAGTGGTCAGAAGTGACTTCTGAAATAGGTAGCATTTATGTTATTGCATATGTGTTGTTATTTTCTGTGTGATTTCTAAAACAAAAACAAAGCAGAAACAAATTTATTAGGAGTAGAAGGCTTCTAGGGTAAAACTCACTTAGGAACCATAGACGAACACAGATGAAACAAATTTCATTGATTTTCTTTTCAGAGCCCTTATAAAAAGTGACAGTGCATAAGAAGTCTCCCAAAGGAAGACCCACGAACATTGTTTCCCAGGATCCATGTCTTTTTATCCTTTCCCAAAGTTCCTGTAGGCTGAGATGGAAGAGGAAGTACTGGGACACCTAAAGTGTTCTGAAATGGATGATAGCTTCTAGTAGGAGAGTCTGGAAGGTTGGCGGAAGGAGTTTGGTGAATGAGAGCTAAAGTTCAGGAGAAAGGGGTTGAATGGGGACAACTTTGGGGAAAGATGACAACATTTCAGAAATGGGGAATTAAGTAGATCACTTTTTTTTTAAATTTTGTTTTAAGTTCTGTGGTTTGGAGGAAGATTAATATGACTGCCTTGATCCGGATGATTTGATTCTGAAGCAGAAAGGCATATCAGCAGGTTTTCACGTTAGTCTGAGTGAGATGACCAGCTAGTTTCCCACCTTGTCTCCCTATAATGCCCTCAGCTGATGACAGTATAGACTGTAGAGGTTGCTTAGGTTAGGTCCTCTCATTGCCAAGGCAATGGTTAGAAATTCAAGTGGCACCTTCATTCATTCACAGATAACCCTGGACACTACAATTCTGTTTTTGTTTCATTTTAGAAAATGACATTTTATCATGTAGAGACATTCACTGTTAGGTACAGCTTCTTTTATGGCTAGCTGGTCTAAAAGTTGTAGAAAGGCATGTTCGCATGACTTTCATTTGAAATCATTTTGAGACCAGATTGACCTCATTGAACCCTTTAATGGAATGGCGTACCAGCCTACAGGGTCTTCCCTTTTGAGTTATTAAAGAAATAACCAGAGTTTTTCAATGTGAACATGAATTAAAAAGACCTGAAAAAAATGACAGCTTAAAATTACTGGTAGTTGCAGCAAAGAAATTAAGGACTTTCTGATAATTATAACTGAGAATAATGGTTACTTTTGTTTAAGTCTCTCTCTTTCTTTCTCTCTCTAACTTTAATATCTCACCATCCTTATATTATTGGGGTTGTCAGGGCTATCCTTGGTAAGTAAGAGGTGCTGGATAAGCTCCCAGTTTTCTCCCTTTCTTCTATATTCATTTTGACCTTGACCTAGAAGAAATTCTTCACCAACAACGTTTTGCACTGCTTGATCACGGTACTAGTTTGTGAACTAATCATATTTAAGAAGTATATATAGACAATAATTTATATTTCACTCTTCAAAGAGAAGGACAAAATAAAGAAATGCTTCATAAGTGTATATACTAAAACAAAACAAGGCAACAAATTCTAACTACCTTACAGCCCACAGCTGCCAATTAATGTATTTTTTTTAACAGCAAAAGTGGTCAGTGACAACATAGCAAAAGGCAGTTCAGGTCACAACTCCAGAACAGGAAATATATTTTCATCTTGTTATTTATGACCCAGCCTTAAAGGAAAACAGATGGTACTACTTTCAGAACTGTTTTGCTCTTGTTTCAAATGGCTAATTCAAATCAAACACAGGATTCTATTCTTAGTCAAGGCAGCTGCTGCATTGTTTGAGCTGGGCTGTTTTCCCCAACACCATTCCCAACCCCCCAACAGAGTAGCCAGAGAAGAGTGTAATGAAGTCCCTCACCCAGCAACCCGAAAAGAACTGACTTTGACTATAACAGAATGTGGCTGCATGACACTATGTAGAATAGACTGTGGTTGCCAATGGAGTTTTAGGTCTTAGGCATGATCTACCACTCTCTGCTTGTGTTTAATCTTGTCCAAAGCATAACCTACCCTTTGAAGGCAGTGATTTATTCCAATTTTAGAACCGAGTGGCCTCTTGGGGACTCTTCTAGGGTGGGAAGATTGTAGAGATGGAAATAGAAGTTAGACCAGGGGAGAGAAAAAAATGACATGTAAGGGATATTCTCACAAGGCAAAGGAAGAGAAAAAGATTTCTGAGTACCATAACTTAGTGGTGACCAGATGGCCAGTTGACTTTCTTTAGCTACAGGTTCTGTTGGCAAGATTTACTTGACAAATTGAAAAGTCAGCTTTTGGAGAAACTATTCACTTATATGAATAAAAGTTAACTACTCATAAAATGAATAAAAATGGAAAACTATCAGAATGATACAGGTATGGAGTTTATGAAATAAAGCCCTTCATTTTTTAAGCCCTCCCCTCTACTTTCTGAAATGTTCTTAGCCACATCCAATGACCCCCTCAATATCCAATATACCATCTCACATTAAAAAAAATTTCTTCAAATACTTTTAACTGTTAACTTCGGGCATTTACTGTCATACTTTTAAGGAATACGTACATAGTGCTGATTCTTTAACTTTAGATAATATATTTTCATGATCCATAGGGGTACTTAAAGTTTGTGCTTGGTCAAAATTCATCCCAACTCAGCAAAACCCCTTGGTTAATTATTGGGTAATCTATATTATACAGAATAAAGTGTGTATAGATATTTTTCAGAGTTAGTTATTGTATAATTAAATATATTTTATATTGCTTTTTAAATTTGGGGGGCATTAAAATATTTCAAATGAATAAACACATTTTCTCAAATATTCAAGCACATCAGTAAATTAGTAACACTAATAAAGCAATCAATTTATCTTTATCCTGGAAGCCCCAATTCTCCTCTCTTCTTTCACACTGATCTGTTTGATGGCTACATACTTTGAACCAGGTTTAATCAAGGATTCTCCATTTCTTTTCCTTTTATTTGGATCTTTTTCTAAGATCCTATGACTTATGTATGATGTCATCTTAACCCAGATGACTGGCAAGCAAATATTTGATTTTTTTGCATGCGAAAATAACTGACGTGCAGAGACAAGTTACTAAGATTAGCAATCACAAAGAAATATCAGTAGAAAGTCTTCAAAATGAAACACTGGCCCAAATATTCAGGCTATAGGAGCTCCTATAAGAAAAGTTAGGAGAAAATATTAGTGATCATAGATTAGTCAATAAATTTTCAGATCTAACATTAAAGTCATGAGATTCACAAAGGGACTGATTTTTTTCTACACAGAAAACACTATCTCTTTCCTAAACATGTCAAAAGACCCCAACTAGTTGGAAAAATATCTTCAAAATACCTATCAAGTCTCTAAGAATAGTTGGTAAAAGAAATTACATGAGGAGGCCCTTGAATAGAGGTAGTTCTAATCCCCAAATAACCTATTTACATACATAGATCTGTAAATACCTCAAGGTCAAGATATCCAAGTCAAAGACCAACAATTACAGACAACTGAATCAGCCCTAGTCAATAAAACTGATTCCTTGCTTTGCTCTCACTTTTTCTTTCTCTCTGAATGTCTTTTCTTTAGCTTTTGTTAGTGGAATACCATGACTTCCAGTTTATTACTCCTTGATTTCAACTGACCTTTGCCTAAATAAATTCATAAAGTTTTGATGAATCTAAGGTTTTATTGTTTTGGTTTTGGGATGATGGTGGCGCCCCTGCCAATTCTCAAAACTTACTTTTTTTTTTGTTAAGTAAGGTAAAGCCCCTGGTAAAACTTGGGGATCCATATGGAATGCCAGAAATCAAACTAAGCCTTTAATCTTGTATTTACTCTCTAGTCTTTCAATTTATCCTTTAAATGTAAAGACCCCTTAAAATTCAATAGTAGTAATATAAACAATCTAATAAAAGTTGACCATAGACTGGAACAATTTACCAAAAAATGATACGTGGATGGCAAAGCAGTATCTGAGAAGATGATCAACATTTGCTACTTAGGGAAATTAATAAAACAATAAATCCTTTTTCAAACCTATCAGAATGAAAAATTGAATAGATTGATCATACTAAATATTATCAAGGACATGAAGGACTGAAACTCTCATACTCTTCTGATGGAGGACATAAGTTGCAACCCAACCATTTTGGAAAACAATCTGTCAGTTGATTAAAAATTAAAAATTATAACTACTATGTAATCATTCATTCCACTGCAAGATAGTTATCTAAGAGAAGAGAAAGCATATTCTAATGTTCTATCTAACAATTTTAGAATAGAAACTCTAGAAATACCTCAACTATCTACTAACAAGAAATAGACAAACTATATTACATCCATAGTTACATCCATATTTACATCCATAAAATAGTCTAAATTAATAAGCATATGATATATCTATATCATACCTATACTTATATAGACATACCTATATGTATATATAAGAGGAATGACTCTTTAAGCTTGCTGAGTGCAAGAGGTGACTGAACAAAAGATTATTGAAGTCTTAAGTGATATATAAAAATTGTGTGATATAAAGGGTACAATTGGACAGGGTTTTATGGATGTAAATATCTATAAAACACCTTATTAAAATAAGTTTCTGATGAGAGAAATCAAATCAGTTGCTCCAGGAGGCTAGGGGTCTCCTAGTAGATTTATTATCTGGCTCTTGAAATAGTTTCATATACATTTACATCTGTCAAAACCTGTTCAATTGCATCCTTATACAATTTTTATATATCACTTAAAACTTCAATAATGTTTTGTTCATTAGAAAAAGAAAGCATTGCAATGATACATCTGAAATTTGACATCTTAATCATGAGACTTCTTTCAGATCACTGATTCATTGATTCATTCAACAGCTTCTACTTAGCCAAGCACTAAACACTGATTTCAGTCCCAAAACAGAATTCTAAACTTCATTGGCTGTCATACTAATGGAGGAGAGACACAGTTGTATATATACATATTCATTCAAATATACATACATATATATGCACATAAACATGTATATACATATATACATACACATATATGTATACGGTACTTATATATGGTAGCAGTGGTAGCAGTAATAATAGTAGCAATAATAACCAAATTTTCTTTAGACAATAAAAACATGTGCCTTTATTCATTCCTTATTTTACACACATAAAATAACTTGTATTTTATTAGTGAAGAAACTGAGGAAGAAAAGATTAGCATTTTGTTCATGATTATCCCTATTGTCATTAGAGGCAAGATATGAACCCAGGTAGGATGGGCAATGAGCCATGATCCAATTCTGACCTTCTCCATTGTCTGATCATGTCACCATATAATCCTGAGAAGTGCTGAGAAGCTTGGCCCAGTCTTGACTGACACATGATTAGAGAGCACCCTGCCCATAAAGCAGGTAAGGGAGCAAGGGAGCCAGTTCCCAAGAGGAAGATCTGCTTGGATTGGAAGAGAGGAAAAACCTGACAACCAGGAGCCCATAGATGTGTGGGGTGTGTGGGTGATGTGTTGGGTGAGCCAGGCAGCCTGTTTCTTGCCCTGTATTTCCCTACATAGCAGCTCTCTCATGTCTTACCTTATCTCTTTCATTATCTTCCTCTTCCTCTAAACTAGATAGAGGTGGGGATCCATGAATGCCTTGCTCCAGACAATTACAGAGATCAGAACTGGGTCCCCAATGCCTAGGATCAAGCTTTGTATTTTTCAATTGTATTTATTTATTTATTTTGCGAAACCTCTGTAGTTTTGACAACAGTGGTCACAGAGCTGGGATCAGTGGGTGAAGACTTCTTTTCAGTTCCAACAAGGAGGGACTTTCCTCTCATTGATGCCTCTTTTATTAAGCCTTCAGGGAGAGTCTTGCCAAGACTGACAGTCATGCCAAAATTCCTTTTTTTCTTCTGTAGAAGATGTAAATGATGACAGAATGGTCATAGTGTCATTCAGAGCATCAGTGTGAATGAGAGCTTTTTCATATCAAGGAAGGAGATTGGCCATTAAAAAAAGACCAGAGTGAGAGATAGCACAGTAGTAGGGCATCTGCCTTGCAAGAGGCCAACCCAGGATAGAAGGTGGTTGAAATCCCAGCATCCCATATGGTCCCCTGAGCATGCCAGAGGTGATTTCTGAACACAGAGCCAGGAGTAACCCCTGACCCCAAAACAAAACAACAACAACAACAAAAAAGAAAAAGAAAAAGACCAGAACGGACCCTCCCCAAGGTTCCAAAGCTCTAAAGGAAACACAGGACAGAATTCAACCTGGGAGCAATTCTCCATTAGCAGTTGGACTTGGAGGGCTGCAGTCCTAGTGTGAATCCTAGGATATAATTGTTTTAAGGGGATAACTGGATGAGATGGAAGACCTTCTTACATAAAGGATACTGACCCATTCAGTAAGTTGCTACAGACAGCTCAGGGGCCCCACTAATCTTCAAGACCCTGAATGATATGTTGTTAATGCTACATGGCAGATAAATTATATTGTAAACCCCAAGAAAAGCCTGGAGGGAAATAAAAAAAATGCCATTAGTAGACAGACCTTTCATGCTTTTCTCTGGATGTTTTCAGAACTTTGCTCACAGCCTCCCTGAGTCACAAACGTCACATTACCAGAAATAGTTGCTGACAAATACTTCATTTAAATGTTACTGAGATAAAAGCAGGAAGGCGGTGAGCAGTCAAAGGCAGAGAGAAGTAACATATGCATCCATTGGTATTTTGTCCCAAATGGGGAGTGCTTTTTATCTCTTTTTATTTTTCCTTCCCGGCCTTATTCTTCCAGGGAACTGGAAGACATATGTCACTTTTCCACCTTAAAGGGGTATTTTCTAGTTTGTTTGGATTTATGTCACCAGCCTAATGAGATTTAAATGGAATTTTTGTATGTGAATAATATGGAGCATTAATGCAAAAACTTGAGTTTACTGTGCTGCTCGTAGAATTTGCATAAGAGTTTTTAAATATGAAAGAAGGAGGCAGAAGCCCTTATCAATCACAAGATCCCTAAGCAGTAGAGGGGCAGATGACAATTTCTTAAAAAGGCTGGTTTTCAGGGAAGAGGTGCCATCCTGAGGTACCATCTCAGGGAAGAGGTAGATTTTGTAGGGGAAGATTAGGAGGCCTTGGGGGGTGAGGGGGATGGAAAGAGGACTTGGGACACTTGATAATTCCTCCAAACCTTTGCTTCTAACCAGACTCTCTTCCTATACAGCACAGGAATAATTGTGAATCTATAATCTGTGCCTGATTCTAGGGAGCACACTCTGGAAGACAGCGCACTCATTTCCTTGGGAAAGTGATGAGGTTGGCTTGAGTTTTGCATGTAAGTTAACTGTTCCACTCCTGAGCCTTTCTTATTACTACAAAAGCACAATTCATTTTGATGCCCCTGGCCAGATTTGTGACGTTGATAAACCTCTCTGGGAACTTCCTTGCATCCCCAAAGGCTCCGGAGAATCATTCTGAGGTTGCCTTTATTTTGCTTTGAGTTAAACTATAGATTTATGTATATGCTTATCCTGACCTGGACTCCCAGATCTTGTTTCATTCTTATCCCAAATTGTATCAGCTTACTACATGAAACAGTAACAGAAACTGCTGAGCTGGATGGTCAAGAACAGGGACAGCCCAGTCCAAAGAGAATGGCCCTCTAGAATCTTTAAATCTTTATCCTATATGTGTTTTCATTCAGAAACAGGCAGGGGCTTCTTTGACAAAAGATTTTTGGTGAATTTCATAAAGTTCAAGCCAGTTGGAGCCTGTGAATATCCATGAAATACCCATCAAAGTATTTAGCTGTTCTTCCTTTAATAATGCCCCAGTAATAAACCACTCTGGATGTGCTTCCATTTTCCTTTAAGTTTAGGGGGTGCAATTCATTGATAAAAAGCAATTTGAGGATATATAATTTTTCTTTTACAATACTCTGTCTTCCATCTGGGGAAACATACATTCACTTAAGCTTGTGCGAAGGGGCCTCATTCTCTCCTGTCTCTGTAGTAGTTTCTCTCTATCTTCTCTTGCTTCTTATATTTTTCCTAGAGAAAAAATTTTGATTTATTCTTTGTCTTTTGAAATGCTTCCATGTGATCACTGGAAACCAGATGGAGATCTGGTCTTTAGTGCCTACACACTTCAGGAGTTCCAGTCTTTTATGAATCTTGACTTGTCCAGGCATCTCACAAGTGAGGACCCAGTGAGAACCCAGAAGGCCAAACAGGAGGGTGGTACTATAACCTCTCTCTGGGGATGGGCTTCCTCCTCTCTGATGCCTCATTCACTCACTATTGACAATTCTGCAGTTTAATCAAGTCATTACAAGTGAGGATCAGGGTACAGTTGTAACTGCCTGGGTGTCTGAGTTTGGCCAAAGTGCTGAAGGAAATAAGATTGCCCTTTCACTCTTAAACCTCAGAGTAGAAGCCCTAATGTGGAGCTGGTTAAAGTCACTGATACCAGGGAAAAGAAAAGAAAAGAAGACAGAAAAGGAGCTACTTTATCTTTCTGGTGCCCTAAAAGCTTTTTATGAGCTGTGCTAGCTAAGGGCTGTACTCTCCAGGTGAATGAGGATCTTTCGGGATAGTTGTTTCCTGTCAGCTGATCCTAAACTCCTGGTACTAGGTTCAAATCAAGAAAGAATCAGTAGAAAAATTGTGCAAAAGCAGCGGCATTTGCTTTGCAAGCAGCCGATCCAGGACCAAAGGTGGCTGGTCCGAATTCCGGTGTCTCGTATGGTCCCCCGTGCCTGCCAGGAGCTATTTCTGAGCAGATAGCCAGGAGTAACCCTTGAGCACTGCTGGGTGTGGCCCAAAACAACAACAACAAAAAAAAAAAAAAAAAAAAAAAAAAAAAAAAAAAAAAAAAAAAAAAAAAAAAAAAAAAAAGAAAGAAAGATAAAGGAAAATTAGAAATACTTAGTATAGTTTTTCTTTATGGAAACATTTGATATTTGCTTAAAATCATGGATTATTTTTAAGAAATTATGGATATTTATATTTAACTTAATTTAATATAAAAAATTAACTAAAAATGAAATTGGGTGTCCCTTGCCATCTAGTGTGGGTGGTGACCCTTAGTTCTGAACCTTGGTCTAAAGATAATTGCTTAGGATTTTACTCAGAAAAAGAAAATAGAGGATAAATCTATTGTCAGTGTGACAGAAATTGTTAATGAGAATATGGATTTGGGTTTATTTTTAACCTGTTCCTCCTTCACATTCCTGTTACTTCACTTCACTTGTGTTTTCTTCTTCATTTTTTTAATGAGAGAAAAGATTCTGGAAGTCCAAAGGAAGTTTTCTTCCTATCAGGTTGAAGACCTATTGTACTTAAGTGAGAAGAGAAGAGAGATGAGATATAGAAAGGAAGAAGCACAACTTCAGCTAGCAGAAACCTTTCTACCTCAGTAGGTCCCAGTAGAAATTTTTTCTGGCACTGCAGGTTATTTCTTCTAAGGCAGGTCAAGTAAAATCTTTAAGCGGCTGCATTTTAAGATTTATAGCTATTTTAATTTAACTCCAAGTGCTCAAAGGCATGCTTTTATTTAACTTCAATAGACTATAGTTTTATTAAAGTCAAATAAGAAATGGGGGTGGGGGGCAGAATCCAGTGAAAATATGCCAATGAAAATACTTATTTGAGAAACATCCAGTATCACATTTTAATTTATTTTTAAAGCATTGAATGAAATTTTAGGCCCACCTGAGAGGCAAAATAAGATTAGTTTAGCGAACAAGAGGTAACCAGATTAAAAAAAAAGACAGTAAAATTTGCAGAGATAAAAGTTTAATTATGTCCTAGTTGCTTGCTGAGATCTGGAAATCAAAGTAGTTATTTCAATATAATTCTTGGTGGGCTATCAGATGACACAAGGAATCACTGTACCCTCCTGCTAAAATATAGCTACCGTAAAATAATTAACAATAATGGAGTTGACATTAGATTAATGTAGGTTGGTCATAGAATTGCTTTTTGAATGAAACAGAAAAGAAAATTGAGAGCAGGCCTCGGTGTGAGTGAAATAACAAGGAACCTGCTCGGAAAACTCTAAAGATATTTCATCTTTTGTTTCAGGCTGAAGAAAATTTTAAACCCTGCTTCAAGACTTTGCTTTTGAGAAATTTTTATGAAAATGATTGAAAATTGTAACCTGCTGGTTGGTATAAAATTGATCACTTATATATTTTAGGTGACACATATTTAATAGTCTCTATGGCAATACCTGCTGACATCTATTTTCTTTTTGAAAAGGAAGTGATGGTGGTCATGAAGATTAAGAACAGTTTGAATCCAGACTGTGCTATTGAGTAAGGAGCTAGCAGGACCTTGGATTTTTCTTACATCCTAATTGTGGTAATAGTAACATGAATTTGTCTATCATCAAGAGTTGTCGTAAGATAAGGATCCTAAGTTCTTTTATTATATATGAAACTTATATTATTTATTAAATACTTATTGAAGGTACATACTATGATATATTTTTAGAAATGAAATACCTAAAATTGGTGAGTTATATCTACTAACTAGACTAAGAAAAATCCAATTAAAATGGTAAAAACAGATTTGGAAACTTTCTGCATATGTGGACATTTGAAATAGTTAGCTGGCCCTTAGTATCAAATATCTTATGCTAATCATATGAAAGTATCAATTGTTTCCTTTCATGTTCTGCTCTCACTTATAACTCCACAAGTTGTCTTCTGAATTTGATAAAATCATATTTCATAGCAACCACTCTAGAACTCATGAACGTAACTACCTGAGGGTCTAAAAAGGCAATAGACACTATTATGAAAAAGTCCATAATATTACTCCTTTGATAGTGAATGTTTTGGACTTCATGTTCTGACAGATGTAAAGATCTGACATTTAGTACATTTTTATTAGCATGATTAAAATTATAGCCTGTGTATTGGCTTGACAATAATGAACATTTAGTGTCTTAAAAGCAACAATTACAACAAACCTGGGGCTTGAATTCAGAGTCAATATCTAAGCAGGGTGCTATTAAATCATGGGTCCTCAAATACTACAGGAATTTAATAAGTAATTACCAAGATTCAAATATAATGATCAATATTTTGCCAAGGATAGACAGGGATTGATGATCAAAATTCAAAGACCTGGAGCATCTAGAAGAAATAAAGTTATAAATAACAAAATAAAGTTATAGTTTCCTACAACCTTCCAAGGTTGAATCAAGAGAAAACAGAGTATCTGAATAGGCCAATTACACTTAAGGAGACCAAAATTAAGGAGACCAGGTCTAGATGGGCTTACTATTGAATTCTTATAAACTTTGTTTTTTAAAGAGAAGAAAAAGATATATACTGTTAATGGATGAATTTAGAGACTATCATGGCTAAATGAAGTTAGAGGAGAGGTACAAACTCTATAGGCAAAAATATAAAGAATCATGGTAGGAAAGTAACAATTGTCCCAAAACAGAAAACTGTGAACTGATCTTCAACAGGAAGCTTACCACGGGGGGGTGGGG
>PVKC010001293.1:0-52239 GCA_004027635.1 Crocidura indochinensis | reverse complement strand
AGCACTATTATTGATACTGCTGCTTTTGTGGGTATATTCTCAGCTGCCATGCCTTCAGAAAGAAGGATTCAGGGAAAGAGTGCATGCACTTACTCTTATAAAAGCCTTGGTGATATCAGCCCAAATACCAGAGTATATGAAGTTTAGTCTGAATGGTGTATCCTCAGAGGATAGTATAGGGTGGCGAGGCAGGGCCATTGGTAAAGTAATGATTGAGAGATGGATGCCACAGGCTTGGCTTGCCCCTCTTCTTCCAAGAAGGCCAGCTTTGGCTATGTAGCTAGTGTACCCATAATTTTTCATGGCTTGGTTTATAACATTTTTGAGAATAGAATAAGTCTTTGGAACTATCCTATTGCAATCATGGTGACTTACATTTGTGAGCAGACATAGAACTACCACGTTTCCTGGAGGAAGGAGTATACTTTAGGGTGGGTGCCCACATTCACTCCCCCCCAAAATAAACCAAACCAAAAGTGGAAAACATACCTTTCTTGCAGGTGTTTCAAACACTTGCCTTCAACTCTGATGTCTTCTTTACTCAGCCCCTGCAGCTACACAGAAGACCTTGAGGCAGTGCCTGGGGACTTCAATTCTTTCTGGAATATTCTTCATACCCATCCCTACCTTTCAACCCTTTTAAATCTGTGCTAAGAAACCACTTTCTAAGTGAAGCACACTCTGATCACCTACTTCTTTCTTAAACAAGTTTTTGCATAATTAAAGAAAACTACTTCCTAGGTCAAGAAGTTCTTCCTGGGGACCTTCAGGAGAGTGGTGTGCACCAAATATCTGGAACTGTACATGGATTATATAAAGATAAATTTCTTAGATTGGTCCTAGCTTCATCATAGAAGAACAAATAAGAACAACTAAATGTCATTATAAAAAATTTAAAAAATTTCTGACTGGGGCCGGAGAGATAGCATGGAGGTAAGACATTTGTCTTTCATGCAGAAGGTCATTGGTTCGAATCCTGGCATCCCATATGGTCCCCCGTGCTTGCCAGGAGCAATTTCTGAGCATGGAGCCAGGAATAACCCCTGAGCACTGCCGTGTGTGACCCAAAAACAAAAAAAAGAACAGCTAAATATAAAAAATAACAAAGAAACAAGCACTTCTGGCATAATAATGACCAATAACAATGTAATCTGTAATTACTTATAAAATGCTGACAAGAAGTTAAATTTTTTGAAAATAGTATAGTTGGTTAAGATAAAATTCAAGAGACACTTTTTGTGAGGAGCACACACAATGACATTCAGGGGTTACTCCTATCTATGCACTCAGAAATAGCTCTTGGCCTGGGGGACCATATGGGACAGCAGGAAATCAAACCGATGTCTGCCCTATCAAATCAATGTGTTGTCCTTGCACTTGCAAGGCAAACATCCTACAGCTTGTGTCACTGCTCCAGCCCCCTAGAGACTTATGTATGTTATTTAACTTTTTTTTTTTAAGTAAAAACGTATTTTATTTGGAGATACTGAGGACGTGAAGGGAGAGGATAAAGAAAAGAGTAACACATTCAGGAGAGAATTCAGGCTTTTCCAAAGATAAAGAGTCCCAAAACACAACACAGACTGAAAGTACACATCTCAAGAGGGGATGTGCACAAGCACATGTGCACAGGCATCATGTACCCAGGCATGGTACATGCCTTTGATGCACAGTTGGATTTGACCAAGGCTCAAGAAGCTCTGTGTGTGTGTGTACATGTGAGGAAAGAGAGAGAGATCATGAATGACTTGGAGATTTATTTATACTTTTAAAACAGACTGGGAAGAAATTTTCCCTAGACTTAGAAATGCTGTAGAAGGCATACTGATGTCTTCTGAGCTGAGATCCTGAGTAAGCCTGCCGAATTTAACACTATTCTAGGAGTCCAATTGTTTGGGAATGAAGAAGCCAGTGTGATTTTATCTGATTACCTATGTTTGTGTGTTCTATGATGATAGATTCTGATCTATAGAAGGTATACAATGGGGGACTATCTCTAGCACAACAGTAGGGTGTTTGCCTTGCACAGGACAGACCCAGGACAGACCTGGGTTTATTCCTGGTATCCCACATGGTTCCCCAAGCCTGCCAGGAGTGATTTCTGAGCACAGAGCAAGGAATAACCCCTGAGCACCACTGGGTGTGCCCAAAACCCAGCCCCCAAAAGAAAGTATAAAATGGAATGATTTCTTTCTTTTCTGAGGGAAGTGCACATCTGGTATTGTTTGCCAAGTTCAGGTTATCATTTTCATGTTTGGGTCAAACCCCTGTCTATTATGTACAAGGAAAGCACTTTACCCACTGTACTATTTCACCAGCCCTGACTAAAGGAATAATATATGAGTCATATATTATAGGGATACAAAATAAAAAGATGAAAATCACAGCACAGTTAATAAAAGGAAAGTAAAGGGTTTTTTTTAATGGAATCCCCAAAATACATTTTCTTGGCAGTAGGCCTTTCTTAAATTAGTCTATAGTTTCGGTACCATTTATTGTCTCCTAAAGATTGTATGGGTTTTCAGTCATTGAATTACTTCATTATGATAGTTTTCAATGTAGTTATTTCTCTAACTGCACTCATCACTCTGTGGTGAGCTTCATGTTGTGAGCTGAATCTTCCAGCCCTCCTGTCCTTTGTCTCTAAGAATTATTGAAAAAAAAAACCAACTACAATCATATTTATAATCAAGGTGTTTAAATAAAGATGTTAATAAAAAAGAGAAAAAGTAGGCCATATTTGTATCACACTACACTGACTCCAAGTTTATAAAAGTTATGAAACAGGGATTGCTATTTTTAATAATAAAAAATATGTACACTGGGAAGAAACCATACTCCTAAATATATAAAACTAGCAAGAGACTAGAAAAACACTAAACGACTGAGAATAGACAGGGAGGAAGACAAGAAGAATGACACAATGATATTTTGAGAAATCAACTCCACTCTGTCATCATTTGATAGATCAACTAGAATAAAACTCAGCAAGGAAATAATGGAGGTGACGGAAAATGGAGACAAGGGGTATAGTGATTTATATATGGCTTCTCATCCCAACCCCCAAAATGAAATATATATTCTTATTCAATGCACATGGGGCATTCTCCATGATCACATCCTGGGCAATAAAACAATCATCATAAAATCAAGAAGATAGAAATTATTTCAACTAAGCTCTCAAATCATGATACACAAGGCCAGAGCAATAGCACAGTGGCAGAGTGTTTGCCTTGTATGTGACCAACCCAGGACAAACCCAGGTTCAATCCCTAGCATTCCAAAAAACAGATTTTATGGGATTTATTTATTTATTTATTTATTTTTATATTGGTGAAGCAGACCAAGTGATGCTCACTCAGTATCACTCCTGGCTGGGTGCAGATACCATATGTTAAACATATGGCATATGTTGTACATATGCATGGCAAATGTCCAGCTTGTTGCTATGCTATCTCTCAGGCTCTTTCTTCTAGAGTTTTTAATAGTTTTCACTTATTCTGTTTGTGTTTTATTGTTCCTCAAGTGAAAGCTGCTGTGGGCAGAGGTTTTATTTACGTAGTTTATTGAAATATCACAAATTGCTAGAACTGTGCCACATACTAGAAGCTCAATAGATACTTGCAGAATGAAAACATCCTTTAATTTATATCAGTGAATTCAAACCATTTTTTTCTAATCACCATAAGAAAGACTTTCCATGCTAACATGACAATCCACAGTGGAAACCAGCTTTTAAAACAATACTCACCTTAACTGTATGCAGATCATTGTAATATTTTCTGATTTGCCCTTTTTGAACTTTCAAAATAACTTGATTTCATAACTATACCTTGAACTTGAAAACCTTTCAGTTTAGACAATATAGAAACTGCTACCATAAAACGGCAAATGGTACAGGGAGAGGGAAAACACAGACAGAATGCTCCTTCCTGTCTGGCCTCCATGAAATACATCTCATTCATGTAATCTCATACTATCTGCCACTGTAGATATCCTCACATACACACATGTCACTTTTTTCTTTAGTGAAAATTGTCCTAAACTGTAAGGAGAATTGAGTTATATTCAAAATCAAAGAGCTATAAGTGAGTCTGTGAACTGATAAATGATCATAGACTCACAGAGAGGCAGTCCGTTGACATCTGCTATTGAGAATTTAAAGGACAGTTAGGTGAGAGACGGAGGTAGAATGTGTAGAAAAGCAAAGGTGACTATTATGGGAGAAAATTGCCTTTCTCGATTTTGTTGAAAGCAGAGTAGCTGCTTCATGAGGGTATTATAGAATTACTTTGGTGATTTGAGTTATAGATCTTTACAAAAAAAGATCCTGGTTGGTTGATGAACCGCAGGATGCTTCTGCTGACCTTGTGAATATGCCCTTTATCAGAGTCCTTTATCTTCTTGTCACTTTTGCTCATCTAACCCAGTCTGCCTACCTGTTCTCTTCCTTCACAGTTCTCATGCTGTTGCTATGAGAAACTAGAGCTTGGAATAGAAGCTCTGCAGCGTCTCTAATAACAATCTGATTAATAGACTAAACAGATTCTGCTCGAGCTTGATATTTTGTAAACAATCTAAATCAATGATTTGAGAGAATATTTGTAGTAGTATGATTAAATATGAAATAGAATGATTGAAGTGATGTTGCCGCAGATAAATTAACAAGAAACTTTATTTCTAACTTGATATATATTCAAATAAATCGTAAAATAATCTTCATTTGAAGGAAAATTATATTTGGAAGTAAAATGGCTTTTTATATTTATCTACCTTAAAAAAACTCAAGACCGGGTTGGGGGGAACTTCAGACAAAGCAAACATAATGAGAAAAACTCCAAAATTACACCCTGATTAAAAAAGCTAACAACTAATTTTTATCTTCATCTTACCTATTTGTTAACAGAGTTCTCATAAAACCTCAAATTTAGCTATATGTGTATTGAATAATTCTCTTTACAAATGACCAACCCAAACTAAAACTAGCTTATGGAACAAAAGGGTCTTTATTAGATGCATCTTGAGATCTCCAAAAATCTGCAGATCTTTTCTTCTGAGTTCTTTAAGAAAGAGATCTAAGATATTTGGAAATAGACTTCTATGTCTGAGTGTACTTACCATTACTTTCTGCCTCCTCATACATGCATGCACAAATGTATACACATTTCACAAAGGCACACACAGATACACATATACCCATATATATAAAATATGACATTTTATATTCCACTGCAAGGGCTTTTCCTATGCCAGGAACTACAGATTCATTTCTTTTTACTCCAGATTTCCAACTTTCAGCTTCCAGATATTCACATTATAATCTTTTTAGTGCCTCCTTTTGAGCATCATATTTTGAGTTTCACAGTCCCAGAAATCTATGCTCAACTGTTATCGTCTGTTAAATTCAAATACTTTTATATTCAATATATTTCACATTTAATCTTACATTCATTACAGTAAAAATATTTTCCAAAAGTTTCAAGCTATTAACCAGTAGTCAGGCCAATACTAATATTTTCATGACATTGAATAAACTCTTATTTCTGCTCACTTAATGATAATTTTTATACTTAGATACTATATTGCCTCCTTCCCTCCAATTATCTGCAATTCTCCTACAGGAATACTTTTCCTCCCATGCCAACTACTATGGATGGAACAAAACAACAATCTAGGAAAGAGATTCTAATTAGTTTTTGTGGGTTTTGCTTTGTTTTATTTTGGGAGGCCACACCTGCCAGTATTGTTCAGAGGTTACTCCAGTCCCTGCATTCAAGAATTACTCCTAGCAGTGCATAGGGGAACATTTTGGATGCCAAGGACTGAACCTGGGTTAGCCAAGTGCAAGGCAAAGTGCTTCTATTATTGTATATTCTCTCAAATTTGATCTTAATTGTCTGATATAACATATGTACAGCACTGCTTGAGAAAAAGTTCCAGATAAGTTTTTAAAAATGTGAGTTTTCAAAGATTTTGTGGAGAAAATTTAATTAACTGAGCATTTGGTCAAAATATATTCTAATAAAATTTTTTTAGTATTAATAATTTTGATTTTCCAGAAGTCTTATAAGTAAAACAATTTTTTCTCAAAAGTTGTGAAGTTAAGATTTAAAAAACCAATTTATGTTTGTAAACTTCTGGAACAAATTGGATGTACAATAAGAGAATATCACAAACCTATAAGTAGTTGTAAATTATAAATTGGGATAATCTATGTTTTATGGTTTTTTGAAAAATGAAAATGTAACTAAATAAAAAAGACATCTAACTCTAAAAGAAATTTTATATAGAAAATCCCCAAATAATATTAAGTTATTTTTATTATTTGTTTATTTATTGCCAGTTATGGGAATTGAACTCAGAGCCTTAGACTTACAAAACAAGCATTTCCTCCATTAAGCTACATCTCCAGTTCTATTATATGCTATTTCGCTTATTATAAAAGAAATGCATGCACATTACAGACAGAAAAATAAGTAAACAAAAAATTTCAGCGAAATGAAATATAAGAAATACTCATATTCTCATTCAATAGAGAAGGATCACTCCCATGGTACATATTCTTTAAAATATAGCTATATGTATATTTATTGTATATATACACATCAGTTTATAGATTAGGTAATATTTGATCATTCTTTGTATAAACTATAATTTTTTTCTTTTTTTTTTGGTTTTTGGGTCACACCTGGCAGTGCTCAGGGGTTACTCCTGGCTCCATGCTCAGAAATTACTCCTGGCAGGCACGGGGGACCATATGGGGCACCGGGATTCGAACCGATGACCTTTTGCATGAAAGGCAAACGTCTTACCTCCATGCTATCTCCCAGGCCCCTAAACTATAATTTTAATGATCATAATTTATAGGTAATAATTTATTTATATAAATAAATTATTTTTCAATATTGTTCCAACTCATTCTTTGTGTTACCCCTTTAGATTGTTTCAACTAATTAAACTATAATTGACACACAATAACTACTCAATATATATCTGACAAAATTGATAGATAAAAAGTGCATTGAACTCTTACAAATGAGGTATACAGCATTGGTGAAGAGCTGCAAATTTATAAAAAGCTAAGAAGTATGATATCTACATATGTTCATGGTGTGAAGGGAAAAGGATGCCTAACTGCTTGTGGGAAGCCAAGGGGATAGAGGGGAGAACTGAGCCAAAATTTTCAGTGAATTACTAGAGAAAGTAGCACTAAGCATATGGGGGGCTAACTGGGGACAAATTCTGGCAAGAGGCAAATCTAAAACAGAAGGCAGACATGTAAACATAGATAATATATAGCCCTAATCATTTGTATAAATATAAGTATATTCATAGTAGGGAAATAGAATGTTATTTCAGAGTTAAATTCCCATTTAATTAAGTTCTTGCCTTGCTGAAATATAAGGAGAAATTAGTTTGGTTTTAACTAAGGAGCAAGATTTTACAATAATGAGGTATGCACTGATATACAAGTACAGTGCTTCTTTCTGTTAATGTAAGAGTGGATAAGGTATGGTGTGCAAGCTGCAAATTCTACCCAGTTAGTTTGCTAAGATGTACACATTAAGGCAAGCAGAACCAGGAGCTAGTATATTCCATATAATTTCCAATTATTGGGAGATAGACGACAGGTCATGGTTACATACTAAAGGCCTAGATGCAAGCAGGTTTCATAAAAATTCAAAAAATTGCACACATAGACTATGAGGTATTTCTGTAGATGCCTGTTTTATGGGAAGAGTATGCTCTGTAAAATTGTTGTTTTATGTGGCTACTTGAAATGCTATCTATCTTAAGAAAATGTCATTTGAAAACTACAGAGCTGTGGTGCACGTAGAAATAAGAGAAATAATTTGAAAGAAATACAAATGGCCAAAAGGTACATGAAAAAATGCTCTACCTCACTAATCCTCAGGGAAATGCAAATAAAAACAACTATGAGGTTCTATCTCACACCACAGAGATTGGCACACATCACAAGGAATGAGAACAAACACTGCTAGTAGGGATGTGAAGAGAAAGGAACTCTTATTCATTGCTGGTGGGAATGCCATCTAGTCCAACCTTTATGGAAAGCAATATGGAGTTTTCTCCAAAAGCTAGAGGTTAAGCTCCCATATAATCCAACTATACCATGCCTAGGGATTTACCCTAGGAACACAAAAATGCAATACAAAAATCCCTTCCTCACACCTTTATTTATTGCAGCTCTGTTTACAATAGCCAGACTCTGATGCCCCTCAATAGATGAATGGCTAAAGAAACTGTGGTACATATATACAATGGAATATTATGAAGCCATCAGAAAAGTTAAAGTCATGAAATTTTCCTATGCATGGATGTATATGGAATCTATTATGCTGAGTAAAATAAGTCAGAGGGAGAGAGATAAACACAGAATGGTCTCATCTATGGGTTTTGAGAAAAATAAAAGACATTTGTGTAATGATTATCAGAGATAAAATAGAGGAGAACTGGAAGGTCCAGCTCACGACATGAATCTTACCACAGAGAGTGGTGGGTGTAGTCACAGAAATAATTACACTGAGAACCATCATAACAAAATATTATTGTATGAGGAAGTAGAAAGCCTGTCTAGAGTACAGGCCGGTGTGGGGTGGGGAGAGGGACACTTGAGATATTGGTGATGAGAATGTTGCACTGTTGAAGGGTCTTAAAAAATAAAAAAAATTAAAAAAGAGAGAAATAATTTGGTCTACAAACATGAATGACTTGCTGGCATTTTTAACAGTATGCAAGAAAAAGAATACTTTCAAGAAAATACATTAGTATAATTGTTATACTGTTCTTGAAGTTTGATAAAATGGTGGTAAAGGAGAGAAAAATCAAACAAATATCTCCAGGACTATTTAAATATTTCTTAGTCTTTTGATTTTAGTTTAGAATTCCAACTATATCATGGGGAATTTTATTGGGTAGAATAGATACAGATAGATTTATGTTTATGTTTATGGACTGTATTTCAGTTCTATAATCACTGATCTGACTTGAATTATGGTGATTTGAAGTAAGATAAGTTGATCCTTTCATAGGTATTTATTTCAATTTTTTTTAGAAATTTAAGGACTTCATAAAAAATGAAGTCCCATTTGGCATTACCTCTGGAATATATTTAAATGACTACTAAAATCATTATATCTTTTCTAAGTCAGAGATATCAGCGTGGACTGGACTACCATGGAAGTACAGGTGCCATTATTTTCTTTTAGAGCATGGTGGCAGAGTTGGGAGGTCTTTTTTCTGTAAAGATGTAGGTGGTAGGTGGGGACTTCCAGGATTTCCAGTAGTGAGGTGGGTGCAGGAGAGTTCAACTCCACCCCATTTCAGAAGGAAATACTCAGAGATTTCAGTCCTGTAGTCTGATCTCCTGAGGGGTTCTAGCTTCACAAATTATATGATTTCAGTGGAGGAGCTGAGCTTTCTGTTGCAGGGTATTAAGGGTAGCATTGGATTGCTATAGTGCATGCAGAAAGGGGGATGTCTGCTCTCCTCCTTTCTCAGAGTGCCACAAAGGTATCTGATTGGGCCAGAATCCCTGGTAACTACTGGCAGACAGTATTTCCTTCTTTCACTTTTTTTTTGTTTTTGTTTTTGGGTCACACCCGGCAGTGCTCAGGGGTTACTTCTGGCTCCATGCTCTGAAATTGCTCCTGGCAGGCACGGGGGAACATATGGGGCACTGGGATTCGAACCGATGACCTTTTGCATGAAAGGCAAACGCCTTACCTCCATGCTATCTCCCGGGCCCCTCCTTCTTTCATTTTAATTTTTGATGAACTAGGTTTACATTTTGATGAAGTCCTCTATAATTACCATTTTCTATGTTTATTTGTACCTTTTTAATTTATTTTTATTTTATTTTATTTTATTTTTTTGGCCACACCTAGTGGTGCTCAGGGACTATTCCTGGCTCTGGACTCAGAAATTGCTCAAGGCAGCCTCAAGGACCATAGGATGCAGGGAATGAAAGCCTGGTCAGTCCCAAGTTGGCCAAGTGCAAGGCAAACACCCTGCCACTGCCACTGTGATATCGCTCTGACCCCTGTTTGCATCTTTTTTAACTGGTTGTTGCTGGTTAGCAAAAATATGTTTCAGGAGTTTAGATTAATATCTCTTCAGGTATAGGTTACCGCACCACAGCATTCTGTGTTATAAGAAACCTTCTGTGCTCTAAGACTAGACATTATTCTTTCATTTCATTCTATAATAGTAAGCTATTAAATATTAAGTAATCATAAATATTACATTTATTACATGGTGGGAACACTTTCTAGAGAAGATGTTGCTCATGAATGACCATGAGAAAGGCTGCTGTAGAAAGCTGTCATATACTAGATCCATTGTGGGGACTTGGAGTGGGAGAAACAGATAAGACAAAGGTCATCAACGATACTTTCTGTATTAGCATTCTCCAGAGAAATTGAATGAATATCATCTATAGCTAGATAAGGAGTTTTATTATTAGGGCTTATTGCATATATTTATGAAATCTGAGAAGTCCCACAATCTGCCATCTGCAAGATGAAGTTCTAAAAAAAAAAAACAGTAGTTTTATTGCCAGTTTAAGCAATAAGCCTTGAGAATCAGAAGAGCCAATAAAATACCGTATTTTCCGGCGTATAAGATGAATTTTTAACCTATGAAAAACTTCGAAAAAGTCGGGGGTCGTCTTATACACAAGTATACAGCATGCTGAAACTTACCCCAGCTTCAGGGACTAGTGATCTGCCCCCCTCTTACTGCCACATCCCAATCAGCTGTCAGGCGTCATCACTCAGTCCTCTGCTTGTTCTGATTCATCTTTCAGGACATATAGAGGAGCTGAGTTACCGAGTGTTGCATCTCACCCAGCCACTAGTTTAATCCAAGGTATCACAGGCATGCAACCTTCCGGGGCTCAGCCCTCTGTTCAGCTTTTATGGGACACAGAGGAGGCGCTCTGTGTACCTCTAGCTGTTATATTAATCACTGCACCCCAGCTAGCTGCTCTTGGAGTAGCCCCCTCTTCCTGCTCTCAATGTAGATCACAATTAAAAAAAAATCACAGTCACTCACTACAAATGATAAATATAAAATGATTGTTGGCACTCCAAAGTCTAGCTTTATTAAACATATATATATTTTAACCTTTGAAGGTTCTACTCTTTTTCTCTTAACGTTTTTAATTTCCATTTGGTGTGCATTAAAAGAGAGGTAGTCTTATATGGCAAATATAGTCCAATCCCTATATTTTAACAGGAAAAGTAGGGGATGGTCTTAAAGACCCAGTAATCTTATACACCAAAAAATAGGATAGGTTTTGGTTTAAGTTTAGAGGATGAGAACCAGCAGTGCCAATGCATAAAGGCAGGAGAGGATGTATATCTTACCTCAGTTAGAAAACAAATTCACCCTTATTTTACCTTCTAGGCCCTCAAAGAATTTTGTTTTGTGATCACACACAATGGTATTCAATAATTACTCCTGGCCCTGTACTCAGGGACCATTTCTAGAGGGATTCAGGTTACCATCAGTGGTTTTGGGATCAAACTCAGAGAGGCTGCATGCAAGACAAGTGCCTTACCTGGTGTACTATCTCTGGCACTAAGACCCTCAAATGAATTTTACGATATCAACCATATTAGTGAGCATTATCTTTACTCTGTTTACCAATTCAAACACTATTCTTGTTATAAATACCCTCATAGAAATGGCCAGAAATGTATACATGATTTTATTTGATTAATATTTATTAAGTGAAGTAAGGCAGTCGGAATGGCAAGCTATAGTTTCTTTTATTTAATAAAATTGTTATTGAATCACAATAAGATACAGTTACAAATTTGTTTATGATTTAGTTTCAGCTGTATAATTCTGGAATTGCTTTAATATTCACTATTTGCATCACAATATATTGTGCATCCAAATCTGTGCATGTTAAACCTTTGTGTGATAGTCTTTATAATAAACCTGACGATCATGCTATACGGAACTGTTTTTTTTTTTGGTTTTTTTTTGGGGGGGTGGTCACACCCAGCAGTGCTCAGGGGTTACTCCTGGCTCCATGCTCAGAAATTGCTCCTGGCAGGCACGGGGGACCATATGGGGCACCGGGATTCGAACCGATGACCTTTTGCATGAAAAGCAAACGCCTTACCTCCATGCTATCTCCCGGGCCCCGGAACTGTTATTAATATTACATATTGCTGGGGCCGGAGAGATAGCATGGAGGTAAGGCATTTGCCTTTCATGCAGAAGGTCATTAGTTCAATTCCCAGTATCTCATATGGTCCCCCGTGCCTGCATGGAGTCAGGAGTAACCCCTGAGTACTGCTGGGTATGACCCCCAAAAAAATTACATATTGCCCTCTGCCTACAGATCTACATGTTTGGTTCATTTTACAATTAACTTCTTTGGGACAATGTACTGAAACAATTAAAAGGCTGTTTTCTTGGTTATTTGAATAATTTGCTATAATATTCATGCTTCTAAGGGAATATTTTTCTTTATTATAATAAATACCATTTCTATGTCTAGAAATAATAGTGTTACATGAAGTGGAAATATCAAATGTAGCAAGCTTATATGTTTCAATAATATATTTTGTTTTATACTAAGTGCATGATTAAAGGTATTGTTTTTTAATAATATACTTAAACACCATAGTTATAAATTTTTTCATAGGTGGGTTTCAGTCATTGAATGAACACCACCCTTCTTCAGTGTAGCTTATTTCTGCCACCAATATCTCCAATTTTCCTATTTCCCCACTTATTGCCTGTCTTTAGTACAGACATTCTGTTTTTCTCTCTTACTATTATTGTCATGGTAGTTGTTTGTACAGTTATTTCTCTAAATGTGCTTACCACTTTTTGTGGAAAGCTTCATATTATAGGCTGGTCCTTCCAGCCTTCATCTCTATTGTCTCTAGGTATTATTACCATATTGTATTTTGTTTTTCTTTCCTTTTTTTTTTTTTTTTGGCCAGACCTGGTGATACTCAGGGGTTACTCCTGACTATGCTCTCAGAAATCTCTCCTGGCTTAGGAGACCATATGGGACACCAGGGGATCAAACCGGGGTCTGTTCTAGGTCAGCAGCGTGCAAGGCAAATGCCATACCTCTGTGCCACCACTCTGGCCCATCTTTTATTTTTCTTACATCCCATTGATAACTGAAACTATTATATGTCTATACCTCTCCCTCTGATTCTTTTTCACTCAGCATTATAGTCTTCATGTTCATTTATGTATAGACAAATTTCATGACTTCATTTTCCTAAAAGCTGTGTAGTATTTCATTGTGTAGATGTAACCATTTCTTTAGCCTCTCATCTATTGTCAGGCGTCTGGGTTGTTTCCAGATTATGACTATTATAAATTTGCTGCAATGAACATAGAAGTGCTGAGGGCAATTTTATATTGTGTTTTTGTACATGCCTAGAGTGATATTGCTAGATAATATGAAAATTAAATTTCCAATCTTTTGAGGAATGTCCATATTTTTTTTCAGAAAGTTTGAACTAGATGGCATTCCCATCTGCAGTTAATGAGAGTTCCTTTCTTCTTGCATTCATGTTAGCACTGGTTGTTCTTGCTTTTTTGTGATATGTGCTATGTGCCTGTCTTTTATTTTTGTAGAAGCTATGATTGCTTATTATCTATTGAGTAATATGCAATGTGGTCTGTGATATGATCCATGGTCTTGCAGGGTATTTTCAGACAGTATTTTGATCATCTGCTTTTTCCATTTCTCTCAACTCTCAGAGTTTTCTCTGTATTACAATACACACACATACAGAACCTATTTTTCAACATCACCATACTCAATCTAAAATGAACTTATAAGGAACAATGGAGCATTAATATTCTCCTTTTGAAGATGTAAGAAACCCTGCATTTAGTGTTCACATTTTAAATTAAAATGACACATGTATCATATTGTCAATATATAAAATAAGAAATTTTGCTTATTTGTAAAGAGTGTGGAGCTTAGAAGAACCATGAAGGACTGTCACTTTTGTATTTTTTAATAATATCTTTATTTAAACTCTATGGTTAAAAACATGGTCATAGTTGAGTTTCAATCATAAAATATACACCCCCTTTGGGGCTGGCGAGGTGGCGCTAGAGGTAAGGTGTTTGCCTTGCAACGCTAGCCAAGGAAAGGACTGTGGTTTGGTCCCCTGGCATCCCATATGGTAACCCTAAGCCAGGGGCAATTTCTGAGCGCTTAGCCAGGAGTAACCCCTGAGCATCAAACGGGTGTGACCCGAAACCCCCCAAAAAATAAAAAAAATATATATATATATATACACACCCCCTGATCACTGCAACCTTCCTGCCAATAATGTCCCCTATTTATCTCCTCCCCCCAGCCTTGTGTTTTTTTCAGATAGGCTTTCTATATCTCTCTCACTACCACTGTCATGATAGTTGTTAGTGTAGTTATTGGTCTAACTGTACTCACCACCCTTTGTTGTAAGTTTCAAGATATATATGCATCAGTCTCTTTGGAATTTTGGAGTTTTGAATTGTATCTCCTTGATAATTAGTGGTGTGGGGCATTATTTCATGTGCAACTTGGTCATCTTTATTTTTTGAGGAAATTTCTGTTCATTTCTTCTCCCCACTTTTTGATGGGGTTAGATAATTTTTCTTGTTAAGTTCTGTCAGTATCTTGTATATCTTATATATTAGCCCCTTATTTGACGGGTATTGGGTCTTCCATGCCATGGGTGACCTTTGTAAGATTTATGACAATTATGTCCATAGACCTCTATTGGGGCAACTTAGCAGAGTCCCCAAGTATATATGACATCTCGAAGTCTCCTGATTGCCAGCCTGGCTGCTCTTTCATTTCTGTTTAACCTATTAAATTACATGATGATATTTTTTAATCTCAATATTGCCTGGTGAAAGATAGAAAGATATGAAAGGATGGAAATCACCATAAAGTCAACAGTAGCAAAATATAAGTGAGCCCAGTCCTGGATCACATGGAGAAATGACACTATTTTTATCAGCATTTTATTTATCCACTTAATTATATTTATATATTATATATCCAGGTCATGAAAAAATAAGTTTACTGAAAATAAAGTAAACAAAAGTGAAAACTAGATATAAGTTTTGTAATCAATGGAGATGTTTGAATTCAGAAGAATGACCCACAAGAAGAATGATCCACAAAAAGAATACTTAGAAAAAAATAAGGCCCTTTGGGTAAATGAGTAAGAGGTTCTTCTGTCCTAAGGCATGCATCCAAAATTGGCATGATAATTGTGGAGATTACGAGTTAAACAGAATTTGAACAATGTCTTAACAAGAATTTGTGATGAGAGTAGTAGCAATGCTTGTTTTTGGACCCAAAAAAGGGGAAAGCGTAAATCAAGAAATTCAAAAGTGAAAAAGCTTAATGACAACAAAGATGAAAACCATTTATAGCACTCACTATTTTTTATCAATAAAAAGAAAGTTAAGATTAGGGTTGTGGCTCACTGTTGGGCACTTGCCTCACATATAGGAGTCTTGAGCTCAATTCCCCATACTCTGTCCCAATTCTCTTGAGCACTGCTGGTATGATTTCTGAACACTACTAGTTGTGACCACAAAATAAGCCCCCCAAATGAAATTTAAAAGAATATATCCAAATACACTCACTGAAGTCAGTAAAACTTTATGGGTTTTGTTGTTTTTATTTGGGGGCACAAAAAGTAATGCTCCAGGATTACTTCTGGCTCTGCAGGAGTAGTTCTAGGTACTCCTGGAAGAGCTTGGGAAACCATATGGAATGCTAGGGATATAACCTGGCTGCATGCAAGTCAAGTGCCATTGTACTAACTCTCCAGCACTTAAAGTTGGTTTTTATGGAAGCATTTATTATATTGATATAGCAAACTCCCAGTTTGATACTCCCAATATTGGAATTGGTTCTATGTTTGGTCTTCTTGAAGATGCATTTTGTTATCTTTTGCACTTGGCTCATACCCTGTGTTCTGGGCCTGCAGGAAGTCAGCATTGTTCTAGAGATTTGGAGAGTGGGCCAAGATTAAGTGATAGTGGAACTGGTTTTTAAATTTATTATGCTGAGTCTTCTTGGGGTAAACAAAGATTGGAAGAATATGTATAAGATGTTTTTCTATGAGTTATAAATAAAAAATATTAAATTGCTCCAATAATTTGAATTCATTTGAAAACTAGCCTCTTATGATAAAAAGTGTTTCCTACTTAGAAATTCATTTTCATCACATATACTCGATTTGTATTTTAACTGAAGCTCATTAATGAAAAAGTACACAATCCAGAGTCATTTAGTAGTAAGATATGTAACAAATTTTTATTTCATAAAATAAATCAGTGTATAAGCAATGACTATGCACACAACAGAATAAATTCACTTTTTTCTACTGGTTGCTAAAAAAACAGTGAAAGCAATTTAATTCCTCGTGGCAGTTCACTGTTGATGAGAGCTGATCTATCTTTGAAATAATTTATTGTTTCCAATCATTTTTATATTGTTGTCTTTGTCAGTAGATTAGATTTGATGAGAAACAGATTAAACTAGAGTTGTGGGAATAAAATATTTGGTATCAGAATCAAAGATTAATTCATCATTATTTTTTCTCTTTTTAGGCTCATGCCAAAGTTTGGCATCTATACAACACCTCCTTCCGTCCAACTCAGGGAGGGCAGGTATCCATTGCTTTAAGCTCCCACTGGATCAATCCTCGAAGAATGACTGACCATAGCATCAGAGAATGTCAAAAATCTCTAGACTTTGTACTAGGGTGGTTTGCCAAACCCATATTTATTGATGGTGATTACCCTGAAAGCATGAAGAATAATCTTACATTTCTTCTGCCTCGTTTTACGGAATCTGAGAAAAACTTCATCAAGGGAACTGCTGACTTTTTTGCTCTTTCCTTTGGACCAACGTTGAGTTTTCAGTTATTGGATCCTTTTATGAAGTTTCACCAAGTAGAATCTCCCAACCTGAGACAGCTTCTCTCCTGGATTGACCTTGAATATAACCACCCTCAAATATTTATTGTGGAAAATGGATGGTTTGTTTCGGGCAGCACCAAGAGAGATGATGCCAAATATATGTACTACCTCAAAAAGTTTATAGTGGAAACCTTAAAAGGTAGGAATGAGGATGAAATTCTAATTTCCTGCCAAAATTCTCTAGAAAAACAACCTTTAAGATCACATGAAATAATTTTGAAAATAATGGGAATACATTTGGAGTCTACAGGAATTTGAATTAATTTTTAAAACTTATTTTGAAAATCAGAAAAAAAAACTGGGTTATATTGTAAGATATATAACTTTGACTACCAAAGTTAAGACTTTGGATTTTTGTATTATAGGGTTAAGGAAATCCAAGTACATCTAGCTTTTGATGCTTGTTTCTAAATTATTAATGGTGAATAAAATACTTTTAAGGGTGGGTAAGATAGTATAGAAGTTAGGGCATATATTTTGCATGTGCCTGATCACAGATCAATATATGCACCACATGCCCCATTGCAGCATTGCATGCTGTAGCCCTGAAATACCTTAGCACAGTGATGGGTATTCCTGGTGATCCCTGGGGACTTCCATATATGAGGAGCACCTCAATCTCTGGCCCCTACATAATACTGTAGAAAGTAGGAATATTGTAGAAAGTAGAAAAAGGCATCTTCTTACATCTACAGAACATCCTCTGGAAATAAGGGGAAACCAAATATAAGCTTATTAGAGAACATCTTCATTGTGAAGTTATTTATTTTTGGAGTTTTCTAACCTAAGACACTTGTCAGCAAGAAAGATAATTTCCCAAACTAGAAGCATGAAACATAATTTATTTCATAAACAAATTATCCCCTTAAATGCCAATAAATCACAAAGCCAAGTAAAGGTCATGTTGTTTTTATACTCTTTTCGTTTTACAGCCATCATATTGGATGGGGTAGATGTCATCGGATACACGGCGTGGTCACTCATGGATGGATTTGAGTGGCACAGAGGCTACAGCATCAGACGTGGGCTCTTCTACATTGACTTTCTTAGCCAGGATAAAAAATTGTTGCCAAAATCTTCAGCCTTGTTCTACCAAAAACTGATAGAGAAAAATGGCTTCCCTCCTTTGCCTGAAAACCAACCCTTAGAGGGGACATTTTCCTGTGACTTTGCTTGGGGAATTGTTGACAACTACATTCAAGTAAGTCAGCTGACAAAACAAATCATCAGTCTCACCAGCCTTAACACTAGTAAGTAGTGCTTCCTTACTAGGCTGGTTGTCATGACACATTGTTCTTCATGCCAAATGTAGTTCCTTAATGAGCATAAGGACAAATGGAACACTATAACCTCCTCTTTCAACATCTTTCAAGTTTTTGATTACACTTTAAATCAGTTCCAATGGGGAACAACAGCCAGATCTATGAATATTTAAGATCTAATGGTAATATAAAGACAAAATACTCTCTTAATACAGTGGTGTTTAATCCTCTTTTAAAGCAGTTGAATTCATCCATAAATAAGATATAGCACAATACTTCAAATAATCTGAGATCCCAGTGGAGCTTCTGACACTGAAGCAGAAGCATTAAGCAGAGCCCTCCCAAGGCAAAATTTGGTCCACCAAGCTTTCTTAAGTACATAAAAAATAAAAAGCCATTAATTAACTCTAGTAAACCACTGATTGGAATACCATTCAGCTATTGTCATCAATATAATACAGAAAATCTTTGAAATGATAATAATATTGGTTGTGTATATATGATCCACATTATTTTTATTGTTCCCAATTTTCAAGGGAATGTTTTCTAGAGTTTGGCTAAATATTTTAGTAAGCATATGTAAATAACCTATTAAAATCTTGTATTAGTTGTTGAGGTTGTTGAATTGAAAGGGTCACAGTAAAATGAGTCTCCTATAACCCTAGCTTTAATTTCTAGTTAGTTATAAGAGACACAGTCAATAATTCTAGAATTCAGACCTACTCCTGAATGTGCTTCTGATGGGGACATCAAATCAAGGGACTGGACATGAAAGACAGGTATTTCACATTAGAACCACACTACCACCCACAAAGTTACATCATGTAACTAAATAAACAGAGCAAGGTGACATATGAACAGGGGGTTGATGAGATAATGAATTTGAGTGTGAAAACAGTAAACAAGACAGGGACAACATTTAATATCCATCAATAAGAGATGAAATTCAGCGTGTTCGGTATTCCTGTTTAATTTACTGACTTTTTAGAAAAAGTAAAATAACTTTCTTTGCCATTTTGAATTCTTAACTGAAGTCCCTTTAAAAGAGAATATTTGCAACAGTAAAACAAATAGAGATTTGGCTCATAGACATGTGTCTTATGTACAATAGATGATACTCAGGAAAAAATGAGTAAATTCTTAAGGGAGTTTAGAATTCAGGCTTAAATATAATTTTAACCAGGAGTTCTTCATTTCCCTTCATGGGAATATGTCTCTTATTAAAAAATAAATGATTTTTAGCAAAGATGAAGTAGAGATGAGAGTCTGTACTAACTGGTGTGCTGTTGATTCTTAATCTCAGTCCTGGTGATAAAAGTCAGTCATCAAGAAGAGACTTAGGACAGGTGAATGCTCAACTGGAGTGTTTGCCTTTGGGCAATTGAAGGGAGTTCAATAAACTCGTTCTCTCCATTTCCTGTTGTTCAAGTTTCTGGTGCTTAAAATAATCAATATGACAAAAATGGTATATTTTGAAGTGACATTTCATGAACTTTTACAAATCATCATTTGGGTGGCATCTTCTGTTAGTTTTCAGCTTAAAAGAAGTTGAATGAATTTGTACCTGCAAAAAGATCTAACTGAAACCTATTTCTTTTTGACATTAACACCAAATTGGCATTTTATTTATAAGAACACCAAATTGAAATATTTTATTTTTAAGAAATTAAAATTACATTATTCTCAATAATCCTCTCATTTCTGATGAGCTCTTATTACTCTTTTCTTTTTCAGCCTACCCAGTTATTTTTTTGAGACAACCTCAAACTTCAATCCATTTCTGGCATTTAAAAGGCAGATGAACTTTGGTGGTGGTGAGATGTAGTAATTAAGAACATCAAAACCATGAGTGTTACTAATTCTGTAACCCTAATGGTAATAAAACAGCCAATGGGGGTCAGAGAAATAGGGTAGTTTTGGGTTTAATATCCAGTACTGCATGATTCCCTGGGCTTCTGTGAGTGATCCCTGAGAACTGCCAGAAAAAAAATCTGGAGCCTCATCTCTGGAAACCTGTGCAGACAGTGAGGACTCAAGAGAGAGTAGTGACACACAGAACACCCACTCCTGCTCTGCTCCACAAGCAAGGACTGCATTTTCCTTGGGGACTACTAAGCAGCAAAAGTTTTAAAAGGACAGTCCTACCTACTCAAGAAAAAAGAGGAACCTTGGTCAGATGCCAATATCACATATGAACAGGAAGGGAGAAAAGAGAGATTCCAGCTTTGACTGTCTTTTCTTTAGCTCATCAGGACAGGATCCTTCTCCTCCACCTGACACATTTTGGCAGCCTACTATCAAATAAAACCCACTAGTTACAAATCTAAGTCACTCAAACCTTTGATGGACTTACTTCGGGGCAAGTTTTCTTGTGCAAAAAAACAATCCTTGTTTTCTGCTTTTCAGTGTGAGCTTTGTATTTTGTTGGCAAAGCCCCTTCTTCCTTAATCTAGCTTCCTATTGGTAAAGAAAAGACAAGTCTTTTGTTAGTTGACTTTTGAGAAGTGTATGTGCCTTTTAATTTGCATGCAGTACTTTTTATTTTCTTTAATATGTTAAGTTAAAGTAATAAAAGTGGGGTTTTATAGTGGTGTGGTGGCAGTTTGCGGCCATATATGCTATGCTACAGGCTTACTAGTGATTCTATGCTTGGGGATTATTCTAGGCAGTTTGGAGGAGACCACCAGGTGCAGTGCCCATGTTAGAATCCAGGTTGTCTGTGTATGAGCCTTGCCAACAATACTATCTCTTTGGCCCAAAATATTTATTGTTTTTCTGTTAATTTTTGGGAGTCACACCTAGTGGTATGTAGGGATTACTCCTATATCAGTGCTCAGGAAACCATGTGATGCTAGTGACTGAATCTCAGCCTTCTGTAAACATGACCCTTTGACCTATCTTCTCAAGTGAAAGTGGTTGTTAAAGCTTTTAAAAGTAACTTGAGCTTCATGGATAGTATTTCAAACTCTTAATATTAATGAAATATGCCTTTCACCTGAAAACACCCCATTAAACATATCACCTGCAGAATATTGAAGTCAGGTTAATTCTTATAGGGTGTCAGTGTTTGGTCTTGATTTCCCAGCTGGCAGGTGAGTTTTCTCTTAACTACTGACACAATAAAAACAGGTATGCAAACTGCTCTTTCAGACCTTTTGGTCTCTGTTAGATAAAAGTTTCTTTCCTAATTTACTAACCACACACCTTATTCTCATTCCTTCTAAAAGTTGCAACTTTATTATTTTTTCTATTTTTTTTCTGGGGCTGCTCAAGTAGTGGTGCTCAGAAGAGCCTAAGGGCAATGGTGGAGATGGAAAGGTCAATCTGAATGATACTCCACCAACTGAGCTAGAGTCTGGAGATGTGGTTAGGGACCTCACTGTTATACCTAGTGATGCACTCTCTGGAGACTAAGTGGTGCTGGGGATCAAACCCAGGTCAGATTCTTGCCTTATATGTGCTCTGACCACTGTACTTTCTTCTGTACCATGTTGTCCCTTTTATTTGTTTTTGGCTCACTCCCGGTGATGCCCAGGGTTACTCCTGGCTCTTCGCTCAGAAATTGATCCTGGCTTATGGGATACTGGGGATAGAACCGTGGTCCATCCTTGGTCAGTCGAGTGCAAGGCAAACACCCTACTGCTGCACCACCACTCCAGCCCCGTTATCATTTTTATTGAGAAATAATTTAACTAATTAATGGCAATTGCATAGAACACTGATTTAATACATTTCCCTATTTTTGAAGAGAAATTTAGGGGTTCTGGGGATCAAGTCCAGGATCACACACATATGAAGTCTGCACTTTTTGATGCAGTTATACCCATCCTAATGTCCTATATTAAAAAAAAAAAACACTAGTCCTCCCATCGATTGTTTCAATTGGCTAATTGTTTTCAAATGGATCAAATAAAAGTTGTTGTTTGAAACAATTATAGTAGAAAAGTTATAAATTTAGTCCACGCAGAACTCCATTAAAATAATCCAAAAAAATCCCTCAAGCTACAAATTCTTTCACTTCGAAAGAGGATGCAAATATTTTCTCTTGCAATGCTGTGGAAACATGATTTGTGGATGCATCACAGTGGAAAAATACTTGTGATAGCATTCCCACAATATTACGAGGAAATGCATGCGTGGGTGATCTACAAGGGACAATTCTCAAGAAAAAGTTATTTCTCTCTGACATGCTGGATTTTATTACTTTCTTTTATAAACAGCACTGATCTCTCCAGAGAAACAACAATTCATTTGCAACAGGCCCCATAAAATGCAATGCAACTTCTGCTAGCCATTCAAAACTGGACTTTGCTTGACCCCTGCTTTTATGTAGAGAGTCAAATGAGGGAAACCATTCTGATGGGATTGTTTCTGAGGTGAAAAAAGTAGGTCTTAGGGGTAAGGACTTCCAGTTTTCATTTCTTCAGGGGGCTATAATGGAAGGAGGATTTTAGGCTTCTGATATTGCAAATTGCCCTCTGGTCCTAACTACTTATTTTCATTTTGGGGACATATATTCCTGAAGATTCAGGGTCACTATTATTCTGGTCATTACAGAAAAATATATAGGAAAAATAAATATTTTATAAATAAATATTTTATTTTTTCATGGATTCTAAAGTCAAGAATAGGCATTAGTTATACTTTTGGGCTACCTCTTTGTGGAGCAAACTTCAATTTAGATATGCTTTAGAGAAGCAATATTTAATATTTTATTTTCTGACTCTTGTGGGTCTAAAAGAGTTTTTATTTGAAATTTTAGATCACTAGTGATTTCTTATACACACATATATGTATATATGTATATATACGTATATATATTCAAACGGCATTTTTGTTTGCTTAGACAGGCTTAGGATGGGTGAGAATCATTACTATTCAACATTTGAAGTCACCCAAAGAGTTCAAGATTAGTGAGAACTGTGAGTGAATCAAATACAGCAAAGAACGTGGAATGTTTTATCCTTCATGGCATTATTATGAGCAGAAACTAGTTTAAATTTCAGTCAGGTTTCCATTTCTGCTGGTGAGTTAGTTAGTTTCACAAAAGAGGTGGCCCAGTTAGAACCCTGCAGTGATTAACGCGTGGCAGGCCCATCAGATGAAGAAACTCTGTGTTCCTCCCTCTCTCCTCCCAGGTGGACACAACTCTGTCTCAGTTTACCGACTTGAATATTTACCTGTGGGATATCCATCATAGCAAGAAACTCATCAAGGTGGATGGGGCCGTGGCCAAGAAGAGGAAACCCCATTGTGTTGACTTGGCTGCCATTCGACCACAGATCTCCCTACTCCAGGACATGCGTATCACACACTTTCACTTCTCCCTTGACTGGGCGTTGATTCTGCCACTGGGTAACCAGTCACTGGTGAACCACACAGTGCTGCGCTACTACCACTGCATGGTCAGTGAGCTGGTTCGTGCTAACATCACCCCAGTGGTGGCTTTATGGCGACCTGCAGCCCCGCATCATGGGATGCCACGGCCCCTAGTTGAACAAGGCGCCTGGGAGAACCCCCAAACTTCCTTGGCCTTTGTTGAGTATGCCCGACTTTGCTTTAGAGACCTTGGGCCTCACGTGAAGTTTTGGATCACCATGAGTGAGCCATCTACCCGAAACATGACATATGCAGCGGGCCACAACCTCCTGAAGGCACATGCCTTGGCTTGGCACTTGTATGATGACGAATTCAGGTCTTCCCAGAAAGGGAAGATTTCTATAGCCTTGCTGGCAGATTGGATAGAACCCGCTTGCCCCTTCTCTCCAAAAGATAAAGAAGCCGCAGAGAGAGTCCTGGAGTTTGACATTGGCTGGCTGGCTGAGCCCATTTTCGGTTCTGGAGATTATCCACATGTAATGAGGGACTGGCTAAACCAGAGAAACAATTTCCTTTTACCTTATTTCACGGAAGATGAGAAAAAACTAATCCAGGGTTCTTTTGACTTCATGGCGTTAAGCCATTACACCACCACCCTTGTAGATTGGGAAAAAGAAGATACAGAGAAATTTAACGACTATTTGGAAATGCAAGAGATGACGGACAGCACCTGGCTCAGCTCTCCATCTCAGGTGGCAGTGGTGCCCTGGGGTTTACGCAAAATCCTGAATTGGCTCAGATTAAAGTATGGGGACTTCCCCACGTATATAATATCCAATGGCATCGATGATGATCTACAAGCAGCCCAAGATAAACTTAGGGTGTATTACCTGCAGAATTATATAAATGAAGCGCTGAAAGGTAAGGGGCCTCTTTCTAACTGTAGTCTCTTGGATGTTAATTACTTGAGAGTATTTTATAGAAATAGTGAAATATGTCACCTTGAAATATAAAATAAAAAGATACATGCTCTTTATTTCATGCCACATTAAAAACTATTTAAACAGGTGGAAATTCCCCCTATAAGGATTTTCTCATCTAAGAGTTTAATTAAAAATAGGATATGGGAAAATCATTAGTATTTACTCAGGGTCTATATAAACATCAGCACACTTGTGCTCCGTTTCAGATAATTCTACAGATGTACACATCTTACCTCCATCACACACCCAAGGGTTAACCCAAGTACTTCCAACTATGTAAAGCCAATGCTTAAAACAGTTCAACTTTTACCTTGATTTGATGGTTTTTGTCTTTATTTTTTTCTAGTATCTCAAGAATATTTCCTTTTTTTAATTTTTGGTAACAAAATTAAAGAGTAAGAGATATCTATATACATAATTCTTAACACAATACTTTGCCTAAAGGACTATCAACACTAGCCCAGAAGTTATATGAATCGCTTTCATTTTCTTAGTCTCTCTCTCTCTCTCTCTCTCTCTCTCTCTCTCTCTCTCTCTCTCTCTCTCTCTCTTAATATAAAGTGTTTGTTTTAAGCACCATGATCACAAACATGATTGTAGTTGGGAGACTGCTTTTCTGATAAAATCTGTTTTAAGTCTTAGTAAGTGGTATGGGAATGTTTCCTGATGCACCAAAGCTATGTAAAAATGAAGGATGTTGTGCAAAGCATTTCAATAACTATTCTCCTGTCCTTTTCCTAGCCTACATCTTAGATGGCATCAATCTTTGTGGCTACTTTGCCTATTCATTTAATGATCGCACAGCTCCAAATTTTGGCTTCTACCGTTATGCTGCAAATCAGTTTGAGCCCAAGCTGTCCATGAAACATTACCGGAAAATTATTGATGACAATGGCTTTCCAGGCTCTGAAACTCTGGGAAGATTTTGTCCTGAAGAATTCACTCGGTGTGCTGGATGCAGCTTTTTCCATACCCGAAAATCGTTGCTGACTTTCATAGCTTTTCTACTTTTTACTTTTGTTATTTCTCTTTCTCTTATTTTTTACTACGCCAAGAAAGGCAGACGAAGTTACAAATAGTTCGGAGTATTTTACTATTCATTTATCTTAAAATAATTATGCATAGCACGCCAACTGTTAACTGTTTGCACTTCTTAATGTTGTGAATCTGTTGATTTCATATGACTGACTTCTGGAAAACCTTTTTCTGGCATATATCAGGTTTTGAAATGAGCATAGGTGGTTGTGAAACAGAATAATGTTAATAGTATCTAGCTAGTTCCTGTTAGGGTTTGTGATGATAATGCTGACAGGAGCTTCATTTCTGTAATATATTCCATAACCCCCAAAATGGAGAAATGGAAACAATGCCATACAATATTTTGACTGAAATTGAATGATAAGCTTAGGAATATTGTCCATTCCTGTATTAATGTTATCTTAAAGTAATAATTGCAAGTGTTAGAGCAAAATATTAGTCCCAAGTTACCATCCCACTGCCATGATGTCCTTGCCTCTGTGACACCAAGTTTCTCATGGGGAAAGAAGATGGCAGAATATATGGGAGAAGACAAAGGGCCCTAGGTTGGTATGCCTTTTTAAAATATTTCTGCTTACCTGATAATGATATACTTAACACCATAAAAGATAAAACTTCGTGTTTTATGTGACTCCATAAGTCCCGAGTTCTTGAGAAACCTGTCTCACTTTACCCCCATTTGTAGGGCCTAGATATAGGAGACTCTACATATTTGCAGATAAAATGAGCCTAAGTCATGGCATATTAGACTATTCAGGAAGCATAAATATGAAATGTAAAATGCATTTGGTTGCCATGGCTATAGGAGTAAAAAAAGAAAGGAGTCCTTATGATGATAAATTTGATTATAAACCTTTTATATTTAATCAGACCTTAGAATGAATATGAAGCGAACTTTCTTATGAAAATAAGAATGAAATAATAATTCTTCTAAGAGTGACTTCTTTCTGTTTATTAGAATATACTATAATTTCTTTGAGTTGAAAGTCCTAATGACCTTAATAGTTTCAAAATATCAGGTCCAATAACACTGGAAAATTTGTGTTTGTAATTACTGAGGTGAGTTTTATGTTTTTTGCTGCTACTTTTGTGGAACTAGGTTTGCCCTAGTTTTGCTTTGAAATTTTACACTGAAATATGCTACTGATTTCTAGAAAGGGCTAACTGGATCTTATCTTTTACTGCCCTAAAATAAGTCTTGCTGAAATTTAAGACAAGAAAGTCTGTCTACTACCTTGGAATTGCAGATTATCCTTATGTTTATAGGTAAGCCAATATATCAAGTATAAATCTGTAGGGTGATAGCATATAGTACTGTATTATATATTATATATTATTATTATATATTATCTTTAGAGCTGGTATAAATTTTTCCGTGAAAGATTAACTTTGGATAGTACTCTTTTTCAATTTGACCTTATTATTAAAACTGGAAGCTGAAGAATTAGTTTATTTTATGAATATATTTTTTCTGATTGTAAAAGTAATATATGATTGTAATATATGATTATTGTAAAAAACTTAAAACACAGAATCTCTATGTAAAAATAAAAGGTACCTATAATCTTAAACCTTAAATTACTACTATTAAAATAGTCTATATATTTTACATACATAGAGATAGATCATATTGTAAATGGGTTATGTAGTTTTGTCATTTTGTATATTTACTTTGTCACTACTCTTCAGATTGTAAGTTAAAAGTTATAGAATATAATTCCACTATACAAAATATTACAATTTATTTAGTTATTTCTATTTGTTGAATTGGTTTCTTTTTGTTAATTACTTTTAAATAATGAACAATGTTTGGCAATGATTTTCTTGCCCTAAAATGTCATTTCCTTAAGTGAAGAGAGAAGTGATCCTGCTTTGTGATCAAGTACAGTAATAAATCTGCCTACAACTTTGACTCCGTTTATCTGGCTTCTAGATAAATTTGATTAAAATGTTTTTAATTGCTGAAACTTTATAGGATATGTTCTTAATGGTGAAGAAACATATTTGACAATAACAGTCATGAACTACAAGACTGGAAGGAGGCTATGATTAAGGTGAGAAATCAGTTTAGATACCCAAAGAAGAGGCAACAGCAAGGAACAAAACAAAGACATCTTAGTACTGAAAAGTCATGGTATCTCAAAGCTATGCAACTCATTATAAGCAGAGCATTGAGCCAGTTTGGAGACTCCTCAAACTTCAAGAGGAAGTGCAGGGCTCCCAACCAGAAAGCACGAAGTTCCTTCTCAGGCCAGTAGAAGACCACATTGAGAGGCTTATGAAAGGTTATAAAGGTTATAAACCTCATGGTTTTCCTGAGCCCTACATTCCTCCTAAAGACATGTTACCATTACAAATTCTGGTTTATATTGTTTGCTACCTAACATCTAATATATATATGCATTTATATTACATATATATTGTACTAGTATTGTTATATGTATTCTATAACATATATATCAAGTTCTAATTCTGCTAGAATAGTAAGTAGTAAACTATGGTTTCCTGAGCTCTCTTCTCACCTTTCTGACATAGTTCCATTTGCCTTTTATTCACATTTCCTGTTTCTGAACCTAAATGGGATCACTGTCAAATTTACTTTTCTTTTGTTTGGAAAAATGATATTTCATGCTTATTCAGGACATTTCACTTTAATTTTTCCCTCCAAAGACAATAAGTAGAATCCACAGGCCAGAGTGATAGTACAGCAGGTAGGATGTTTGCCTTGCACACTACTGGCCCGGATATGATCCCCAGCATCCCATATTGTCTCCCAAGCACCACCAAAAGTTATTACTGAGTGACCCCTGAGCACCATCGGGTGTAGATCAAAATACCGGGCAAAAAAAGGATTTCCTAAAGGCCTTTGAAGTTTTATATTATTTGTAACATGATTGTTTAACAGAGGTAAAATGGAAGTTACATATTTAAAATTTTTTTGCAGTTGTTGTTTTGTGACCACACTTGATAGTACACAGAACTAACTCCTGACTTTATACTCAGGGGTCACTCCTGACAGGGATCATATGGAGCAATAGCAAGTAAAATTAGGTCAGCCACGTGCAGGGCAAGCACTACCTGTTGTACTCTCTCTGGTCCTATATTTTTGATTAAAAATTAAAAGTTATAGGAAGAAAATTTAATAATATGTTATTTTGTCCAAAATATCATTTCAATGTGTAATAATTAGGAAAATTATGGAGGCATTTTTCTTAAAGACCATGGTGTATTTTATGCTTATGATGCCTCTTGTACTCAATTTGAACAGAGATATAGTGTCAGTACTCAATAGCTATCTTAGTTATTTATTGGAAATACAGGTTGATAGAAAGATGTAAAATTATTAAATGTATAATTAAAATATCCAAAATATTTTACAAATTAAAATAAACATTATCCTAGTAATTATCTAAATCCAGGAAGTCCACGGTCAGAAGTTCCAGGAGCTTCTGGAGATTCTTCACAGTTCAGTGTGGGGACCCAGGGATGTGGCATTATTCAAATATTGTAGTTATAGGTATCACTTATGTTACCCTGCGAGGTATTGAGAAGTGTTAAAGGACTTAGAGGGGCCAGTATGGTGCCAGGGATTGAGCTAAGGTCAGTCATACTACCTCTTCAGCCTCTTTTAAAAAAAAATAACTACACATTATCACTGGTGTTTGTTGCAATGCATTCACTGGAACAAATATACTACATACATTTGTAGTAAATACCCAGTGTTTTATAAAAAGAAATAAAGAACCAGAAAAACACAAAATCTTGAGTAAAGAGTGGAAATAACCTCAATGACACAATATGCAGTCAGATCTCACTTACCAACATGGCTACTATATTCCAAAATATTCTAGCCCTCATTTTGGACCCATAGGGAAAAATATTTTTAACCTATATCTTAATGGAATCAGGAAGTCAAAGTCCTAAGGGTCAAAAAATAACTTAATTTCCAATGTTGCTGACCATCCATTTTCACATTATAGGAATGGGAATCAGAGCTAGCTTAGTTGAGCACTAAACACAGTGAGCATTAGAAATAAAGCACCTTGTCTAGACATAATTTTTTTCTAGACTAATTTCACTTACCCTTAATGTGTGTGTAATTTCTTCTTAATCAGCCATTCAGAGCTCAAACATAAAACTAACACTATCATAACCAATACAATTCACCCTGAAGTCCATTAGTAGTTTTACTTGACATTGAAGCTATATCTTTATAGAATGCTTGCAGTAAAATAAATATCAAAAACCAATCTCCACATTCATAAATAATACCAGACTTTTTTGGATTCAAATTAGCAAATGTTGGGGTGATATAATACTGAAGATAATTTGGCAGAAAATGTTTCTATATCAGTATGTTGCACCATCTGCTCTTTTGAAACAATCTAATGATACAGACAAAACATTGAAATTTGTGTATTTGTTACTTGGTTGGTAAATAATTGAAGACTTGGTGCTGGAGCCATGGTAAAAGCGGTAGGTTGTTTGCCTTGCACATGCTAACCTAGGACAGACCTCGGTTCGATCCTCCAGCATCCCATATGGTCCTCCAAGCCAGGAGCTATTTCTGAGTGCATAGCCAGAAGTAACCCCTGAGCGTCACTGAGTGTGACCCAAAAGCAAAAAAAAAAAAAAAAATGAAAACTTAGAGATAATTTTTATGTGACTCAAAAGTGTTTGATGGAGTTTATTTTTTGAGCTATAGTCTTTCAATATGATCATCTGGTCATCTTATGATAAACTTAGTCACTTAATAAAATGATTCATTTTATGTGAATAAATTCTGATTAAATCTCCCCCTTTATTTGCAGAGTAGGCTGACCTCTCTAAGATCAATTGATTGGTGCATAATATTTGTATTCCCCTCAATAGTGTAGAAATTGGTATCTAATTATGACCTGAAGCATAAATGTTGCCTTGGGCATTTCAGCCTGTTTTGATGTCTAAGTGCATGTAAATCAAAGCTTTGACTAATTTGATTTCAAGTTATTAGAGCACATTTTCTACCATGTTTCAAGGCCATGCTCTTACATATAACACCTGAATATTTTATAACTATTTTTTCTTCTTAAATTATGAATATTACAGATATCTGATAAGTAGACCAAAGGCTTCAAAATACCACATTTCAAATGTCAGGGACAGTGATTGCAAGCTGCAAAGCAGTGAAAGAGCTATAATTAGTGAAAGAGTTGACAGGCTATTGAAAAAATTCTATTAGTAAAAAAACAACATAAAAATGAACACTTTTTTATTCCACTTTGGTGTCATTTTTAAAATGTCCTCATTTTTTCTATGCCTGTCATAGTTAAGTCACCAGCAAAACAAACACAAATGGTGGGGGTTTACATATCCATAATACTGATAAAATTAGAGCTGCAAGATCCAATGTTTGACCTATACAGAGAAGAAACAGATGAGACCAGAAGCAAGTGCAAGTCTTAAGGGACTGGGAGAGCCCATGCATGCAGTTACAAGGTGTGGCATGAGCTTTTAAAAGGTTAATAATAAGGTTTCTACTTTATGAAGTGAACCTAGAAAGATTATCACAGCATCCAGGATTTGGCAAGGGGGTTCTTTGTTTTTTAAACTTAATTGATTGGTTTTTGAGCCACACCTGGTGTCACTCAGGGGTTACTCCTCGCTCTTCACTCAGATATCACCCTGGCAGGCTGGAAGACCACATGGGATTCCAGGAATCAAGCTAGGTACCTCCGGGATTGACTGCTTGCAAGGCAAACACCCTACCATTATCTTTCTGGACCCTGGCAAAAGATTTTAGAATTTTTTCAAAAATAAAAATTTTTTTTGCACTAAAGGCAAAAAGGGAAATTCGTAAAAATGCCACTTCTGAACTTAACATAAAGAAGGGGAAATCTTCCACTTCTCTGTTGCTGAAGGGGAATTATCTTTTGTAACATTAAATGAAATGGGGAAGAAGAGGATGCAACTACACATTTATCACAGACTTTAGTCACTGTGGATGGTCATTGATGAGGAAGAAATAAACATGGAAGAAATGGTAAAAACATTCAAATTCTCTTCTTACATTAAATGAGTTAATTTATCAAGGTGATTGCATTTCCCATAATGAATCGAAAGAAGTTATTGAACTGCCAGTGGCTGAAGAACAAGATCTTCTTAAACAGGAGTGATTGTTAAGTGTGAATGAGATTGAAGAAGGAGAAGAGCTACCTTTTAGTGATTTGGCAGACCTAAGTTTTGCTTTAAATACTAAAGTAGACAAGGATCTGGTTGGACAGCTTGAAGTTTGGAAAGAATGCTAGAGTTTTTCATAGGTCAGTCTTGAGCCACTTGAATTTGTCATGAGAAGTGCAAATAATTATTATTTTTAGTACTTGATGCATTAATTCATAAAATCCATAAATTCATAAGTCCACCTTTCAGTTTATTACAAAGCTAATTGTTTAATGTAATATGAGAAAAATAGTTAAAGCCCAAATACTATCCAAACATATTTTATTATTATTATTATCTAATTCACTGAATCTACTTCCATTATTTTTAGAGAAAATAGACTTCTTGCTCCAATTATGTAATTTACTAGTGAACTCATCTGTGTCTACTGCTTTCAGATAGGGAAGATCATTGATTATTGATTTATTTTCCTTAATGGAGATAGATCTTTTCAGATTGTTTTTGTGTGAGAGTATTGGCAGGGATTGATCTGTGTCATCTAAACCTGATTTTAGGATGTAGAGTTTAGAGTATTACTTTGAATACTTTTAATGTAAAATATTTTAAAATAATACTTTTATTATTCTTTAGATATCTTTGAACTATATAGTAATAGTTATCCTTTTACTTTCTATATTATTTGCATTATATACTTTTCAGTCTAGTTAGAGACCTATTGATTTTATTGAGCATTCAAAGAACCCAGCATTCAGTTCTTGTGGATAATCTTTTTGCTATTAATTTCCTGGTTTCCATTTTTCCTTGTCAATTATTTCTTCTTTTCTTAAGGTTTATCCTAATCCTTTTTAAATATAATTTATTATGATGGAAATATGGATTATTGATTTTGCATAAAAGTGCTTCCTTGGGGCCCGGGAGATAGCATGGAGGTAAGGCATTTGCCTTTCATGCAAAAAGGTCATCGGTTCGAATCCCGGTGCCCCATATGGTCCCCCGTGCCTGCCAGGGGCAATTTCTGAGCATGGAGCCAGAAATAACCCCTGAGCAATGCCGGGTGTGACCCAAAAACCACAAAAAAAAAAAAAAAAGTGCTTCCTTGGCCCAAATATGAAAGGATAGGGACAGGGCCCAAGAAGTTTTAGGTTCACTGGTGGTGGTAAGAAATGGCAGAATTCAATATCCAAGCCAAAGTTGACAACAATGAAATCATGGAACCCAATCTTTAACAATCAGAATTTAAAATAGGTCTGTCATGCTGGCAGGCTTGGAGGCATGGGTGATGGAATGGGTTGAACTCGGGAACACTGATGAAGGGATAGTGACACCGGTGATTGGATTATATGTCTGAAACCCAACTATGAAGAACTTTGTAAATCACAATGGTTCCAATAAAATATCTCCTTAAAAGTCTTTCTTTAGGGGAAATCATGTGTCCTTATACTTTCATTTCTGTTTCTCAAATCATGATAATTGTTGGCCCTGTGTTCTTAGAATCTATGAAGAATTGTTTGTTTTCCGTTTGTTTAATTTGACTCCTTTAAAAGGGAATGATAACTTCTTACAGAGATGGTGTGAGAAATGGAGGACTCAATTAATTCTATTGTGCTTATGAACTATGGGGTTTCTCTTCATGTAATGTTCCAAGCACATCAAGGATCATCTCTGTTCATTTGATAATAGACATGTTTCATCTGGTATCATTTAACATCAATCTTAAATTCTGGATCAGTTTTTCCTAAAGAGAGATACTTCCTTATCCTGGGAGCACTAGAATGATTCAGGAGGAGGTAGTAGACACGAAGAGAATTAAAGAAGGCTTTATGTTTATTCACGTAAAGAAGATAGAATTCCAAAGGAATTTGAATTACTCATTTTATAAAGAAGACGGAAATAAGCCAAATAACTCTGGGAACCTCTGGTATAGATCATATAATCAAACATCATGACTTTGTTAAGGTAAAAATACTATATATCTATTTATCTATATGTATATGTGTGTGTATTTGATGCATGTCAAGAGGCTTTTGATGCCTTTTTGTTGTTGTTGTTGTTGTTCCTTTTATTTGGCTGTTGGGCCACATCCAGTGGCACTCGGGGGTTAGTCTTGGCTCTGCACTCAGATATTGCTCCTGGCAGCGCAGGGGACCATATGGGATGTCGGGAATCAAACCTGAGTCCATCCTGGGTTGGCAACTTGTAAGGCAAACGCCCTATGCTGTACTATCGCTCTGGTCACTGCACTGCTATTTTTTTTTTTATTGTGGTCGAAGTGAATTACAATTCTCTCACAGTAATTTATGAGGCACATAGTGACATTGAGTGAGGGGCTTTCCCACCACCAGTCTTGTCCTCCATCTACCCCTCTTCCCAGCATGCATCCCACATCCTCTTTTACCCCTGTAATACTAGTGCAACTGTTCTACCCTTGTACTGCTTGTTCCTACACTGCTATTTTTGAAAGTCCTTAAAACACACCATAGTAGGGGCTGGAGTAGTGATGCGGAGTGATAAGGCTTTTGCCTTGCCAGCGCTAGCCTAGGATGGACCGAGGTTCTATCCCTTGGTGGCGTCCCAATTGGTCCCCCAAACCAGTAGCGATTTCTGAGCTCATAGCCAGGAGTAACTCCTTAGCGTCACCGGGCGTGGCCTAAAAAAGCAAAAACCAAGCAAACAAAAAACACAACATAGTAGCTTAATACACTTACTAATGTATTTGGGAATATGATAAGTTAATGTTTTATTTCTGAATACAAGTTATGCATAATAATATCATATTAAAATAATAAATTCATGATGGATGTGCCTTGTTGGGTAGCTCTCCAATATTTAAAGAAAAATCAGAATGGAAACATCCACTATTTTTTTCTTTAAGCTGGCTCTTATATTTCCTTAATTTTTCTCAGTTGTCCCATGGTAATATTCAATTGAATATTTCTTTTTTTTGTTTGTTGGCTTTTGTTTGGGGGGACACACAGCCTCACTGAGGGTTACTACTGGCTCTACGCTCAGAAATTACTCTTGTCAGGCTTTGGGGGACTACAAGAAACATATAAAAACATATTAAGATGTTTTTAATTAATGAAATATTTATATGTATCATCATGACTGATCCCTTTAAAATAATTACAGTTTTAAAAATCATAGTAATATCACATGGAAAATTAATCTTCTTTTGACTTTCAACAAAATTCTAGAGAAGAATTTTATTTTAATAAATATAAAGTTCACTTACTCTTCTTTTGGATGCTTGTTCAATTTTCTTCTTTGAACCCTTTGCATCAGCCTTTATAGTCATATTGATTTGATCACTTTGTTCTTTATTTTTATTAGTTATATTATTTAAGCACTGTTTCAAAATTGTTTATTATTTTCAGTCAAACAATGAACATCACTTTTATAAGCGCAAGTTTTCTGTCATCAAGTTCCCAATTTCCATATTTGGTCACTTTTTTCTTTAAATGTTTGTTCTTGCTCCTATAATCAAAGGCCTTTTGTTGTCGAATCCCTTTTGTTGTCACTTCTGACCTAATCATCTTCTCCTCACAAAACATTAGAATTATCACCTCCTACTATGTTCTACTAGAACTTCTGGAATTGCCTAATCTCTCCCACTAGACTATAAAATGCTCCAAGGCAAGGAATATAAACTTACTAGAATATATTAAATGCCAAAGAAAAATACTTTTGATGATAGTGCTTAATGAAAACTGTTACAAACTTATTAAAGGTGCTTCTTAAAAAAGTTAATTATTTTTCCAGTTACCAAGTATCTTGAACTTTATTAGCTTGAGTTTTGCCAATCAGTGTTTCCTTTAACAATATTTATGATAATTAGTGATAATCATAATTTTCCTAGAACTATACAAAATCTTGAACTTCTTTCTCTTTTAAAAAAATAGATCTTATTAAGATGTTTTTAATTAATGAAATATTTATATGTATCATCATGGCTGATCCCTTTAAAATAATTACAGTTTTAAAAATCACAGTAATATCACATGGAAAATTAATCTTCTTTTGACTATTAATTCATTCAACAAGTAATTAGTAGTTACTTAGTATGTGCAATTTAATAGAGTAATTAAGCAGGATATTCTTAATAATATTCACTTCATGTACATTTGAAATGCCTTGTGCATCAATTGTCCTAGATGATAGTTTACTGTAATTAGTATGTAGTATAATATTTAATCAACTTGGTTCAATAGACATTAAGTAAAATATACTTTTGAAAATAGTATATTTTATGGAGAAATTAAGAAGTTACCTATATAACAGAGTTCTAGAAATCAAACCCAATTTCTTTTTTTGTTTGTTGGCTTTTGTTTGAGGGGGACACACAGCCTCACTGAGGGTTACTCCTGGCTCTATGCTCAGAAATTACTCCTGGCAGGCTTGAGGGACTACATGAAATATCAGGATAGAATAATGGTTGGTTGTGTGCAAGGCAAACACCTTACCTATTTTGCTATCACTCAGGCCTCTCAAAACCAAATTCTTGGTCCCTTCAAAGGGACCTATGCTGGCTTGGCTTCCTGAGTGACATCTATCTTCTTTGGTATGCCTCTAATCTGTTTCTTGACCACAAATGAAGATGGAGAGTCAGCTGCTTTTGTCCTGGGTCTCAGCTTGGGACAGAAGCCATAGTGGTAATACAATTCTGCTAGATGCTTTTTTTTTTGAGGGTTGAAGAGTTTGGGCCACACCTGGCATTGTTCAGGGGATACTCTTGGCTCTGCACTCAGGAGTTACACTTAGCATTGCTCAGGGTTGAACTCAGGTCAGTCACATGCATGCCAAGTGACCAGTTATACTAACCCTCCAGCATTCTGCTAGATTCTTTAAGCAGAGCTTTGCAAGCTTAAATGCACATTGGATTCATCGAGAAACTCTGAAAATGATTAATTTCTGGGTCCATTTACCAGTATTCTGATTTAATTGATGTTAGTTGTTGCCCTTTGTCTCTTTTATTGCTCCAGTGCACACTGGTTGTGTCTACCAGCCTCTCCCTGGGGATTATGTTTCCTGAAGTTCAGAAAAAGCTTTTTTTGAAGGGAAGGGCTTTCTGCTCTTGCCACTCTCTACATTTCCTTGCCATACCTGCTGTCTTTTTAGCTGTACCACACTGCTGTCATATTTTCTCTGTGGTGAAATTTCAAGGTGGTTCCTTTTCCTATGTTCAGTGTTTCATTGAATTGGACTTAGCAATGAAGACAGCAAAAATTAATCAAGTACTGTACAGGGCAACTGCACTGATAGCCCTAGTCCTGGACAGGAGGGAAATGGCTTGAAGTTGACGAGAAGAGGAATAGAAAGGGACACAGCATTGGTGACCATTTCCAGAGTAACTCACCATGCAAAGAGAAACACCCGCAGAAATCTTTATTGCAGAGCTCATGGGGAAACTTAATAAAATATTACTTCACTATTTTATATTTAATTTCCTGAATTAATTCTATTTACCTTTTGTCAAGCCCATTTAAGAAGAAATCAATTTTTTAGGTGATGATTATCTGGTGGCACTTAAGAGTTGATTAACCTTTAGTTCATATTAGTAAAACAGAAAATAAACAAATATAAAGCTATTTTCAAAGTTGGAATTCCTTTTCACCTAACTCATATGCTAACTTAGTTGGTGGCAAATGCTTTGAACTCATGACCAAACATAAGGCAGGTTTACAAAGCTGTATCCCAGTGGAATAAAAGCACATGTCATGGAAAAAAACCTGCTCTTTGTCTTGTGTGGGTAAGAAGAGGTGTTCTGTTCTATTTTACTTAGCTGTGCTGTCACATTGGAGCTCAGCTGACAGCTACCATGTAAATAAGAATCAATCAAGCAATCAAAGGCAAACTGTGTATATATGTTGCCTACTTGGGCCTTCTTTCTAGAAAGCACAGTTGATCATAGGCAGACTCAGTCCTTTTATTCGTATACAACTCACACAGTCACACTCACACATACAAATTGTCTCACACATAGAGATTCAGATCCACACTCTCACACAGGCACAAATGCCCAAGTACATCCACACATAGATTTACACAGACATTCTCAAGTACATGCATACCCTCAGCTGATCCTGAAGCAGTTCTTGTCAAATTGAACTGTCCTGACTAGTCAAATTCTGACTGGCCTGACTGAACAATGATTCTGTTTCTGCTCCTTTGGAGATTCAGAAATGATTGTGAACATGCCATGCATAGTACACAGAAACATTATTAGTCAAAGCAAGATTTTGTTGTTGTTATTATTGTTGTTTCTGGGACACACCCAATTGTGTTCAGGGCTTACTCCTCACACTGAAATAAAAAAAATCTCTCCTGGAAATGTTCTGGGACCATCTGAGTGCCAGGAATCAAATGCAGTCAGTCTTGTGGAAAACAAGTTCCATATACTCCTTACTATCTTGCTAGCCTTCAAAGCAGAAGTGTTTACTTTTTAGAAGAGTCATGACTATGATCTAAATGAATTCTATTTGCATTGTATCAAAATGTTATAATAGACTCTTAAGTGATATCCTGAAAATATGTTACTATCCTCATATAAATTAGAAAATTGAGGCTGACAAAAGTTAATAATATGCAGGAAAATGAAGATAATAAAAGTGGAATGTGAAAGAATGTGATTTCCTAGAATTTGCTATCTGAATTATACAGACTGCATTTATATCTGTCATATTTTAAGTGGTTGGAGGAACTTTAAGTTTCTTTATGTCTGAAATAATCAGTGTTGGATCAGTCAGTTCCTCCAAAAGGCCCAGAAACTGATATAAATCATTTATATCTAGTGATTTACATTTATTGTTTAGAAAAGGTAGCCAGCTGATTTAGGAGAAGAGAGGCAATTGGTGACTGAGAATGCTGCTTAAAATCTTTGGAAGGAAATATTGTAAACAGCATATAATGATACAAATTAGGGCCCAGAGTGATATCACTGTGAATAGGGCATTTGCCTTGCATGTGGCCAACCTGGGTTCAAACACCAGCATCCCATATGATCCCCCAAGCCTTCCAAGAGTGATTTCTGAGCATAGAGTCAGGAGTAACCCCTGAGCATCACTCAGTTTGTCCAAAAAAGAGAGAGAGAGAGAGAGAAAAAGAATACAAATTGTACCAGTTTGGCAATAAAAATGGAGTCAGAGAACTATGTAGGATGTAAGGTGTTCGTTTTACATGTGGCCTATCCTGGTTCAATTCCCAGCACAAGATATGATCCTCAAAATACTACCAGTGATCATCTATGGGTACAAATCCAGGAATAGTCTTGAGGACTACCAGATGTGACACAACAAAATTCTTTCCAAAAGTACATTACACACTCTAATGAAAGAACTAGTGGGTGGAGAATCAAATGTTGTCCATAAAATACGCCTTGTCGCCTACTCATGGCTGACAATCACTTGACTCAGGCTTCTTGTTGGGGTGGTAAGAGCTGTGCCTGGATCCACAGAAATAGCGGTTATAGTGGCAGGTATAGCAGAAGTGCAAACTTAGCTCTTCAAATGTGAGAAAATGTCAGACAAAATATCAAAGTGTGGGCCGGGCGGTGGCGCTGAAGGTAAGGTGCCTGCCTTGCCTGCACTAGCCTAGGACAGACCTAGGTTCGATCCCCTGGTTTCCCACATGGTCCCCCAAGCCAGGAGTGACTTCTGAGTGCATAGCCAGGAGTAACCCCTGAGAGTCACCGGGTGTGGCCCAAAAACCAAAAAAAAAAAAAAATCAAAGTGCCATTGTATAATTTCCTAAAGTTCAAAGTTAACTTCAACCACTCTATCCTATACAGTAAGTAAAAATCTTATAGAAAAACTTTTCTGTGATAATCAGCAGTTCTTAAGTTGACAAAATTTGTAGCTTCATATAATTTCCAAATAAAGTTTCCAGTACTATATTAGCAAATAATATAATATTTATTAACAACATTGTCACAATTTATAAAATACTCCCTTACTAATATAAATAAAACTGTTATTTAAAAATATTTTGATGGACCGTATGATATCACATCAGGTGGACCTTGCACATGGTTGACCTGTGTTTGGAATCCCAGGTGGTCTCCCAAGCGTGCTGGGAGTGATTTCTTAGTGAAGAGCCAGGAGTGACCCCTGAGTGTCGCTGGGTGTATGGTCCCGAAACCAATATACATATACATATATAAATACTAAATATTCTCAAATAGCTCCAGACATAGTTGTGTAAATAATTTTTCTCTTTGTTTCTTTTTTTTGTTTTTGTTTTTGTTTTTCAGCCACACCTGTTTGATGCTCAGGGGTTACTCCTGGCTAAGCGCTCAGAAATTGCCCCTGGCTTGGGGGGACCATATGGGACGCTGGGGGATCGAACTGCTGTTCTTCCTTGGCTAGCACTTACAAGGCACCTTACCTCTTGCGCTACCTCACTGGCCCCGTAAATGAAATTTTTCACTCAAAATTTAAAATTAGACATTGTGGGGCCTGAGTGGTGGTGTAGGCAGTAGGGTGTTTGCCTTATATGCACTAACCTAGGATGGACCACGGTTCAATCCTCGGCATCCCATATGTTCCCCCAAGTCAGGAGCGATATCTGAGCATCACTGGGTCACTGAGTGTGGCCCAAAACCCAAAAATAAATAAATAAATAAAATTAGCCATTGTTTGGAACATTACAATTTCAAGAGCAATTAATATTGACTTAAGTCATATATATTAAAAATAGAATTGCTGGGGCCCGGAGATAGCATGGAGGTAAGGCGTGTGCCTTTCATGCAAAAGGTCATCAGTTCCAATCCCGGTGCCCTATATGGTCCCCCGTGCCTGCCAGGAGCAATTTCTGAGCATGGAGCCAGGAGTAACCCCTGAGCACTGCTGGGTGTGACCCAAAAACCACACACACACACAAAAAAATAGAATTGCTGGGCCTGGAGAGATAGCACAGTGGCGTTTGGCTTGCAAGCAGCTGATCCAGGACCAAAGGTGGTTGGTTCGAATCCCAGTGTCCCATATGGTCCCCCGTGTCTGCCAGGAGCTATTTCTGAGCAGACAGCCAGGAGTAACCCTGTAGCACTGCCGGGTGTGGCCCAAAAAAACAAAAAAATAAAATATTTTAAGGGGCCGGGCGGTGGCGCTGGAGGTAAGGTGCCTGCCTTGCCTGCACTAGCCTAGGACGGACCGCGGATCGATTCCCCCGGTTCCCCATATGGTCCCCCAAGCCAGGAGCGACTTCTGAGCGCATAGTCAGGAGTAACCTCTGAGCGTCACTGGGTGTGGCCCAAAAACCAAAAAATAAAAAAATAAAAAATAAATAAAATTGCTAAGGAGGAAGGTTGCCAGAGAGATAGTACAGTGAGTAGGCCATCTATCTTGCATGCAGCCTACCCAGATTCAATCCCTAGCATCATATATGGTTCCCGAGCCAGATGCAATTCCTCCATGCAGATCCAAAGGTAAGCCCTGAGCACAGGTGAGTGCAATTTAAAATTGGAAAACAAGAAAAGATTATGATAGTTCTCAGTGTAGTTATTTCTCTAACTGTGAATAAATGAGGGAAGTGGAAAGCCTGTCTAGAGTACAGGTGGGGGTGCTGTGGGGAGGAGGGAGATTTGGGACATTGATGGTGGGAATGGTGCACTGGTGAAGGAGGGTGTTCTTTGCATGACTGAAACCCAAGTACAATCATATTTGTAATCACGGTGCTTAAATACAAGTATAAATAAAAAATAGTTATGGAAAAATAAATAAAAGGTTGTTGAGCCCTCAGGGACTAGCCTGGTGTTTTAGAATGACTACCTTGCAAATTTGAATTCTCAAGTCTAACTCTTCTCCTTCCACATGTGGTCAGTGTGATTCTGACCTCTGTACTTTAACTATCTATGATCCCAGCACCACAAGCCATTTCTTGTCACACCACAGCCAGTGTGTGAGAACTGCTAATCAATATGTATGAGCACTACAACCAGAACATGCAAATGCACCAGAGGCAGTACAACCAGAACACACATGTGCACCACAGACTAGTATGCTATGCTGTGTGGGCACCAAACAAACATGAATATGATCCTTGGTAATTGTAGCAACAACAAAGGGGAGGAAATAAATAAATGACATGATAAAGTTGCTAAATTTTCTCAGACAATTGAGTAGACTTGGAAGAAAAGTAAGCCAGAAAATCATATAATCTATCAAAATATCACTTTAATAAAGTGCTAGCATTAATACAAATTAAATGCAAAATTATGACAGAAAAATATATTTATTAGTTTTTGCAAATTTGAAAGTTTACGTTGTTAGACAAATATCACCCATTGTTTTTCTTCTTTTTTGTTTTTGTTTTTAAAAAATTTTTGTTGTTGTTTTGGGCTGTACTCAGAGGCTGACTTTTAGTGGGCATTTGGGACTATTTGGGATGCCTGGATCAAACCCAACTCATTAGCATGCACCTTACCTGCTCTAGCCCTCGTTCATTTGTCTTATTATTCTTTCATAAGTAATAAAATATTTTAAAGAAAATATTTTTAATATTTTAGTGCATCTTTTATTTTTGGTTTTGGGACCATATCCAATGATGTTCAGGGATCACTCATGCCTCTGCACTCAAAAATTACTCCTGGTAGTCCTCTAGGGTCCATATGAGATGATGAAGATCAAACGCAGGTCTATAGTGTGCAAGGCAAGCACCCTAACCATTGTATTCTCTCCAGTCCATTTTAGTATTGTTTTGAAAAGTTTAATACATTTTGTTGTCGTTTGGGGTACATACCCAGAGTTGCTCAGGGCTTACTCCTGGCTTTGTGCTCAGGCAATCACACCTGGTGGAGCTCAGAGAACAGACCATATATGATGCTGAGGATAGAATCTGAGACGTGAATGTGCAAGGCAAGTACCTTATCTGCTATATATAGCTTAGTACTTTTAATAGATTCTTACCCTATTTTCTAAACAAGGATCTTTAATTTTTTATTTATAAGAGTCCTTTATTTTTGATATCCAGCCCTGCTCCCAGAAGAAGGAAATGCTATTATGGAGAAACACAGAAAATAGTATTCTCTACTGAGGATGGAGATGTGTCTCAGAGCTAATGTGCATCCCTTGTCTGCATAACAACTGGGTTTAATGTCCAGTACCAAATTAAAAAGTCAGAAATTCCTTTCTACTTAGAGGAGAGAGTCTTCCAAGTAGTGCTTATAAGAATCTAGGACACCAACAATCATTCTTGACCTAGAGATCTGGAAGTTCAATGCAAGATCCTGAGAATACTGAACTACTCATGTCCAGAAGTACCCAGGATTATTATTGCCCACACCACTCTATCCCTGTTGTCCTGGGAATTGAACTGGCTCTGGAATTTGCATTATAACTATTGTTCTCTGCACAGAAGTTTCTTCTTACGGTGATGAGAAAGACATTCCTTCTTATGGTGATGGGAAAGACATGAAACAAAAAGTGCTAGTAGTGTGAGGTATCCCTAGGGATCAGGTGCTGCCTCTGACTTTTCTCTGCATCTTTCTCTGCATAGATTGCCAAAGCAACCCTATAGGTCCTGGACCATATTCAAGACTAAGAAACCTGGACCAGAAAGCTTGATCAACAGGCTTCTGTGCTTTTTTAGCACATGTGCTAAAGAGGTTAAGCTAAAGTCAATGCTCCCAGACCAAGATCTAATAAACCTGAAAAAGACTAATTTTTTTCTCTTAAATCACTACTCTTGTATGTATGGTCTTTTTCAATTTTTAAAAATTCCTTTTTGGAGGGCATGATTTAGGCCACATCTATCAATGCTCAGGTCTTAATCCTGGCTCTACACTCAGATATTACTTCTGGTGGTACTCAGGGTACCATATGGGATGTCAGGGATTGAACCTGGGTTAGCTTCAAGCAAGGCAAGTGCCCTATCTGCTGTACTATTTCTCCTTTACGTCCCCACTTTAATCTTCATTATTTTCCCTATATTAGAGCTGCTTGTCAGAGTGGAAGATGAAGTCTGTGACTTGATTTTGGAGATCTTGTTGTGAGCCAGTTTTGCCTTTTACTGACAATGAGATATTTGCAAATGATGCATAGTTTTAACACTTCACTTTTTCATAAATGATGGTGAAGGGTATGGCGATAACTATCAGAATTTGATGACATAGTTCTGGTTCCTGCTAAGGATGCAGCAGTTTCATGTGCCATTTCATTTGTTTCATCAGAGCCAACACAGGGAAATGGCAAATAACTTGTTAGTAATTTTTGTAAGAGTATTTTGTTCTTGTAGTCAGGGGATCCCAGGGCTTTGAAGAGCTCCCTTTGGGAACCATTATTTCTTGACATCATTGAATGAATTACAATAGCTGTACAAAAGTTAATGTGTTTAAAAGTGCTTCTAGATGTACCTAGAAGGTTTTTCTAATAAACGAAAATAAAAAAAGTATAATACACAATACAACCCCATAACTTAAAGAATTAAAAAATGCAATCACCATATAGAAACATGAGTATTCTGAAGAAAAATACTCAATTATAAGCTATCAAAGACTTCCTCAGTGAATTTTAAATATAAAATGAATTGAAAACAAACTGGTCTCTATAGACAACAGAATGAGTGACCTGAATGTTCAACTTGAAATAAGAGCTTAAAACATCGATCTAAAGTACAAGACAATCATGAGACAAAATAATTTTGAATGTGTTTTTTGGGAAAAAAATAGCTGAATAAAAGATAACCTAGACATGAGAAAGGGGAAAGATGGAGAAGAGGCAATGATAAAATTAGCAAAAAAAGAAAATGTCCTCAAGATTAAGAAAGGTCTGAATGTGCAAATTACCAAGTTCCAGCAGCAGATGGGAAGAGAAAAAAAGTCACTGAAGTTACTCTAGAGAATTCTTAAATTCAAACTTTCAGAAAAATAATTAGTTATTAATAAAATAAAACTTCCAGTCACTGTTTAATATGCATCACTTTATGTAGAAGATGGTGGACTGTCATGGGGTAGTTGAGAGAAAAACCACTGTAACCTAAGATTCCCCATCTAGTTAATATGTCATTCAGTTTTTAGAATTGGTGGAAGACAAGGAGCTAGGATACCAGCAGACTCTGCAAAAGATAGGACTATTCAATCAAATAACTGCCCATAACTAAACACTATCACTACTTACAGTAAAAAGGATACCAAAAAAAAAAAAAAAAAAGAAAAGAAATGAAACAGTGATCAGCAATGCATATGTAGTTACATTCAATGAATAACAATAGACTAGGGACATATTCTGGCCACTCTAACAATTGTAAAATAGGAAAAAAACTATAGAAGGGTAATTCATTCTTTTAATGACCTGGAATTATAATAATAAACTATCACAGAGAAATCTAGAAATTAGGGGTAAAGAAAGAGGAAAGCAATGAAGAAAAGCATTTCAAAACTTTTATCTTGGTATGCCTAAAGGCAGATCTGAGATGAAAGAATAAAAATATCCTAATGGAAAAATCTTATTAATATGAAAATAATTGTGGTGTGGGGGACAGAAAAAATAATTGTTTTTAATAATTGCTTTATTTTTAAATTATAAGAATAGTTGTTATTTAATAAACCCTTAGAGAAGGAAGACAGGCATGAATGACATAGCAAACTTCAAAATATAAAACAAGAGACTTCTCACGTGGGGCCAATCGAGCCAGGCGATTGGGCACCCAGAGACTTTAAAAGAACACCAGCCAGTCGCTCAGCCTCTTTCCTGCTTCTTTTCTGCCGAGCTGGCTCCAAACAACAAGGAACCTCTCCAGGTCCCCTACCCAAAAAGCATGGCGGCCGCGCTTCTGCGCTTACCTTGTAACCACTGAATCCCATTACTGCACATTGTAAGAAGCAATATAAAGCCAAAAAAAGGAAATATTATGTATTACATTCTGGGGACTTGAGGGACAAAGTAATTGTACATGGGTTCTGTTTTATTTTACTTAATGTTCTTTGGCTAAAAGTTCAAAGTTAAGATATCAGCAAGGGGACTTCTGAGAATTCTGTTTATGGGTGATTGTCCTTCCACTGTAACTTTACCTTGTCCTCTTTCTTTGCATCTTTGTTCTCATACTTAAAAATTAAAAAAAAATAAAAAACAAGAGACTTCTAACAATCAACCAAAAAAATTCCAGAACCCTAGATCCCAGGCATAGAAACGACACAGTTCTTCATAACAGCTACAGGAACCAAATCCCATCTGGGAGATCCTTAATACTGCTCAGACACCAACATGTTCCAGCTCTAATATGATATCCTAACAACGAGGAAATCGGGAACAACTTGACCTAAGAGCAGGTTATCCAACCTCACCAGCTAACAATAAGACAAAATCAGAACTTGTCACCCTTTGGTCTGTGCAAAAGCCAAGATGGCGATCTACAGATGACTGACTGATAGAACCATGACTGGACTGTATGTATCCTGGAACCAATAAAAAAAGCCCTAGTCTAGGGTTTGATCTACGACCTGCACAATAACCATGGTCTCTAATTCCAGAGGTCTGACTGAGACAATAGCAACTGAATGTGTCTCTGGAAACATAATGAAAGATCCTAGGCTCCATCCTAGGATCAGTGCAAGGACCAAGACCACCAACCACAGAAGATGGAATAAAATGACACTGAGGGAACAGAACTTCTAGAACCACAAAGAAAGTCTTCATCATAAGTTCCATCCTTGACCAGTGCAGAGACAGAGATCTCTAGATATAGAGACCTGATTTTACCATCCAGGATGAGGCAGAAATCTTCATACACCACAGATGCATCAACTGGAGAGTAAATGAACTAGAAAGGAGTCTATAGTTAATCCCATGACAATATACTCCAAGGGTGGAGAAACCCTGTATCTCTTAGGCCAAGAGAATTCCTTTTCGAATGACCCCAATATTTACATTGCCTGTGCAGGAGGGAAAAAGAGGACAAAAAGCACAAAATAATCTTTTTAAAATATCTTTATATAAACATCTTGATTACAAACATGATTGTGGTTAGGTTTCAGTCATGTAAAGAACACCCCACCCTTCACCAGTGCAACATTCCCACCACCAATGTCCCAAATCTCCCTCCATCCCACCCCACCCACACCTGTACACTAGACAGGCTTTCCAGTTCCCTCGTTCATTCTCCTGGTTATGGTAGTTCTCACTGTAGTTATTTCTATAACTGCACTCACCACTCTTTGTGGTGAGCTTCATGAAGTGTGCTGTAAGTTCCAGCCCTCCTCTGATTATCTCTGAGGATTGTTGCAAAAATGACTTTTATTTTTCTTAAAACCCATAGATGAGTGAGACTATTCTGCCTCTATCTCTCTCCCTCTGACTTATTTCACTCAGCATAATAGATTCCATGTACATCCATGTATAGGAAAATTTCATGACTTCATCTCTCCTGACAGCTGCATAATATTCCATTGTGTATATGTGGCACAGTTTCATTAGCCATTCATCTGCTGAAGGGCATCTTGGTTGTTTCCAGAGCCTGGCTATTGTGAATAGTGCTGCAATAAATATAGGTGTGAGGAAGGGATTTTTGTATTATATTCTTGTGTTCCTAGGGTATATCCCTAGGAGTGGAATAACTGGGTCGAATGGGAGCTCAATTTCCAGTTTTTGGAGGAATTTCCGAATTGCTTTCCATAGAGTTTGGACTAGATGGCATTCCCACCAGCAGAGGTTGGACTAGACAGCATTCCCACCAGCAGTTCCTTTCTCTCCACATCCCCACCAGCACTGATTGTTCTCATTCTTTGTGATGTTTGCCAGTCTCTGTGGTGTGAGATAGTATCTCAACACTGTTTTGATTTGCATCTCCCTGATGATTAGTGATTAGCATTTTTTTCATGTGCCTTTTGGCCATTTGTGTCTGTTCATTTCTTCTCCCCATTTTTTGATGGATTAGATGTTTTTTTTCTTGTAAAGTTCTGTCAGTGCCCTGTATATTTTGGATATTAGCCCCATATCTGATGGGTATTGGGTGAATAGTTTCTCCCACATGGTGGGTGGCTCTTGTATCCTGAGCACTATTTCTTTTGAGGTGCAGAAGCTTCTCAGTTTAATGTATTCCCATCTGTTGATCTCTGCTTCCACTTGTTTGGAAAGTGCAGTTTCCTCCTTGAAGATGCCTTTAGTCTCAATGTCATGGAGTGTTTTACCTATGTGTTATCCTATATACTTTATGGTATCACGTCTGATATCAAGGTCTTTAATCCAGTTGGATTTTACCTTCGTACATGATGTTAACTTGGGGGTCTATGTTCGCTTTTTTGCAAGTGGCTAACCAGTTCTGTCAGTACCACTTGTTGAAGAGGTTTTCCCTGCTCCACTTAGGATTTCTTGCTTCTTTGTCAAAAATTTGGTGCTTGTATGTCTGGGGAACATTCTCTGAGAGCTCTATCTAGTTTTTGTCAATTTCTTTGATTTGCTGTGAATATTGAACTTGTTTTCCCCATTTTTATTTATTGATTGATTTTCTTTCTTCTCTTCTTCCATTTTGTGCTCTGTCATGTTTTTTATTTCAAGAACATGGCTATTATATGGTGCCTATCTTGACTGCTGTAGTGCTCACTGGATATTCTATTTGATACTTCTTTTTATACTGTTGTGGTTTTTCCCCTTCTTTTTCCCCTTTGTCTCTCAAACCGAGCATGAGAGCATCTAGAAGGACTCTGCCCATTTTCGGCATATTTGATTTTTACCCTATTTTATTACTTTTCTCTTCTTCAAACAAAACCACATAACTTGAACTCTCTAGTCCCGCCTCCCAATTAGAGGGGGATATAATGGAGGTACCATGACCAAACAGCTGTAAGATCACTAAATAGTAAGCTAGGCACAGAGGGGACTACTCCTTCTAGCACCCCCAGGGGTGAGGGTGGAGGATATGGGAGGCAGGAAGGGATCGGAGATGGAGGGAGGACAATTCGGTGATGGGAATTTCCCCTGATTCAATGTTAAAATATTACTGTGAACAATATGTAAGCTACTATAATTAAAATAAAAATTATTTAAAAATCTCAGAATAAAAAGGAGCACACAGAAAATTATTCAAGCTGGACACAAATAGAAATGAACAGGAATGAAATAATGTATAAAATATCACAGTAATCATAAAAAATAAGAGAACTCTGAAAGGACATGTGTCATTTTTACAATAATTCAATATTTAATAACAGTCCAGTAAATATGGATCCTGGATAGGGTCCTGTAATAGAAAGTAGACTGCAGACAAAAACTTAACTTAAAAAAAATCTTAACTTTAATAAAAAGTAGAATTGGAAGGCCACAGTATGCCCAAGGAATAGGGGTACTACTGGGCTGATTTATTTTCATGTTTTTTTTCTTTTAATTTTTTTGTTTTCATTTTAGGCTCTACACTGGATTTATAGTGCTGTTAATAATATGGTTTTGTGCATGCAATGCTGCAATACCATGTCCTTCAAAGTGTCCACTTTCTTCCTTGGTTGTTTCAGGTTCTCATTTCTCTCCACACTAAGCTTAGTTCTATAGACCAGTTCTCCTGTTAGCCATTTGTTATTCACATACTAATTTTCTTTATATCCCACATACTAGAGAGATTGTTCTGTATGCTCTTTTCCTTCTGACTGATTTTAGTCCTGATCCTATTTAGTTCCATAGATAGCTGAGTCACTGATTTAAGCTTTAAACCAAGCCATGTAAATTCTAATTGAGTTAGGACATGCATTTTCCTCTGTTTATAAATTATTCTTTCTTTTTGCATTCCTGATTTATTTATTTTTTAATTTAAATTAAGACATTGTGGGGCGGGAGAGATAGCATGGAGGTAAGATGCTTTGCATGCAGAAGGACGGTGGTTCGAATCCTGGCATCCCATGTGGTCCTCCGTGCCTGCCAGGGGCGATTTCTGAGTGTAGAGCCAGGAGTAACCCATGAGCACTGCCGGGTGTGACCCAAAACCCAAAAAATAAACAAATAAAAAAATAAATTAAAACATTGATTTATAAAGTTTACATTTATTTTTTGGTACAATTATATTTTTCTTGCATTTTTGATGTAATGATTGGATTTTCAAATACCATATGGTAGAAAGGCAAAAGTAACTATTCTGAATTTCTAATTTTTAGCGAACAGATTATTCATCTATCATAGAAAAACTACTTTTAAATAATCACATTTATAGAAATAACCTAAGTATTCATAAATATGAATAAGAAAGGATAAAGAATTATGAGATATGTTTCTCAAAATAGAAAAGAACTACAAAAAATAAGAACTTGACATTTATAATAATGTAAATGGACCTCTTAACATGATGTTAAGTAAAATAAGTCAGGCAGAGAAAGAAATATGTATTTTTTTATTATCTGTGAAATCTAAGAAAACAAACCAAGCTCATAGACACAAACAATACAGTGATGGTTGCTAGAGGTAGGGATGCAGGGAGGACAAAAAGGAGTGAAGGGGACCGAAAGTACAAATTTCCAGTTAAAAAGTACATGAAGACATGTAGTGCAATATACAATGTGGTGACTGTAATTATTAGTAAATTGAGAAAAGTAGGAAGCTAATGAGACTGTATATCTTAAAAGTATTATCATAAAAGTATTTTGTGATAATGTGCAAAAATATTCTAACTAGACTCATTGTGGAAATTTTTGTAGAATATGTACAATATCAAATTATTGTGTTTTACAATTGTAATAAAATAGTCTGTAAATTTACTTTAACAAAAAGAAAACATCTACTGTATCCCTTCTCTGTTCCATGCACTCTACCATGGTGTTATGAAGTTGAGATAATGACAAATAGTCCATCCTCCTGGAACTTACTAGATAGAACGAGAGACGATATTTTTCCATGACTTATACAAATTTCTGAATTTTCAATATCACAAGTAACAAAAATTTCTATATATTGTGAGCCTGTTCTCCAGCCCATTCTATATTTAGGCTTGAAAAAAGTGTCAAAAAACTGAGACCTATTTCTAACAGCATTCACCACTCATTGTGGTGATAACTACCTAACAACTAGCATGACAATGTTAAAGAATGAGAGAAGTAGAATGCCTGTAACAAATACAGACTGGGTGGGGGAGGAGGGAGGTTGTGGGAATGTTGCACTGGTGAAGAGGGGTATTCTATTTATGACTGAAACCCAACTACAAAAATACTTGCAATCATGGTGCTTAAATAAAGATTTATTTAAAAAAACTGAGACCCATTTTAATAAATGTTATATATTTAGAACACCTTGGATATGAAATAAAAGGAGACAACCTATTTATCCCTGTCAATGTCTACTATAAGCTAGAATGTTTCTAGTTATAAAATATAATGTTTAATGCTTAATGCAATTATTAAATACAAAGTATATTTTGGCAACTATGGAATAGTCAGTTATTCAGTATGTAATATTTATAAAAATACTTAATCATATGCTTGACCATACAGAAAACTTTAATATCAAAAAGGTATTTAGAAACCTAGGAAACAATGCAAATATCCTAGGAAAGTATAAGTAAAACAGTGAAACATTAGAAAGTTTGAATAGATAGCATTATGGAAAAAAGTAGAGGTGATTAAAATCAAATGATTAAATTGATAAAATTTATCAATAAATTGATAAAATTAAAATGATAAAATTAAGAGGTGATTAAAAAATCTTACAGAGTTGTTTTTTTTTTTTTTTTTTGGTTTTTAGGTCGCACTCGGTGATGCTTGAGGGTTACTCCTGGCTATGCACTCAGAAATCGCTCCTGGCTTGGGGGACCACATGGGACACCGGGGATTGAACCGAGGTCCATCCTGGGTCAGATGCGTGCAAGACAAATACGCTATGGCTCTGGCCAACAGAGTTGGAAAATCGTATAACTAACACTACACTTAATAGACAAACAATTTGGGTATGATAAACCATTGAAAACCATAAAAAAGAGTTATAATTTTCAGGTTATTTATGTAGCCAATTTTATTTTTACAACTTGATAATTATACTATAAAATGAACCTAAATCAGTTCAGATGCAAAAAAGATTCAAAATATTTTAGTAACCTCAATAATCCAGAATAATAAGCTTTGAGATTGTCAAATTCATTGCAAGAGTGCGAATTTGCACAGTACTGGGAAATCCAGCAATTTAATTTCATTGACTTATAAAAGAACAAAAATAAGTGAGTATGTCAATAGGTACTGAAAATCCAGTTTGGTAAAAATAAGCATCTTTAAAAAAATTCTAACATTAAGTATAAAATGAAGCTGGAGCAATATAACAGCATGTAGGGCTTGCACCTGGTCAACCTGGTTTTGATCCCAGGCATCCCATATGGTTCTCCAAACACCTCCAGCAATATTCCTGAGTCAAGAACCAGGAGTAAACTGCCTCTGCTTTGCTGTGTGCTGGGCCTTGAACCACCATCTCATGCCTCAGAGACTGGCACACATCACAAAGAAAAAGAATAATTGGGGCCCGGGAGATAGCATGGAGGTAAGGCGTTTGCCTTTCATGCAGAAGGTCATCGGTTCGAATCCCGGT
>PVKC010001292.1:6324-52348 GCA_004027635.1 Crocidura indochinensis | reverse complement strand
ATCAGACATGCTAGACACAGAGGGGACCACTTATACTAGCAACCACGGTGGTAAAGGAGAGGGATGTGGGATGCATGCTGGGAACAGGGGTGGAGGGAGGACAACATTGATGGTGGGAATGCCCCTGATGCAATGTCACTATGTACCTAAAAAATTACTGTGAAAGATTTGTAATCCACTCTGGTCAAAATAAAAATAAAGAAATTAAAAAAAATGAAATTAGAAACAACCAACACAAAACAAAAAGGTTAAGTCAGTGACAGAAAAAGTACAAAATGGGTTGGAGATTAATTTGTTTTTAACATCAGGCTATTAGAAAAATAATGCATTAAACAAAAAAATGCATTTCTTTTTGTACTGAGAACATAGGAAATGAATATCACAATGACAAAACCAGGATTTATTATTTGATATACTTGTTTGTTGTTTTGAGTTTTGAGGTCATACCCCCCTCGTGCTCTCAGTACAAGAGTCACTCCTGGTGTTGCTAAAGAATCTGCCTACTCTAAACTGTCCTATTTCTGTGATTCCTATTTCTCTACACTACCACAGAAAAATGATGATGAGCCTATTATCTCAAGATCCTTGAGTATATACAGCATATGTTCTTGGGTTACAAAGCTGAGGTTTCTGAGTGGGCAGATAGTCCAGAAGGTAGGACACTTGCCTTGCATGAAGTTGACCTGGGGTCCATCCCAAGCCTCACATATGATCCAGTGGGTCCGATTAGGAATGATCCTTGAACACAGAGGAGTAAGCCATGAGCACAGGTAGGTATGGCCAAGAAACACAAACAATAAAAAGGTTGCCAAGCTGTGGGCGGTGCAACGACAATGGAAGAAGGATGTATTTGCCCTGTGTTCTTTCTCCCTAGCCTACTACACTAGAAGATATAAAAGAGCAGAGGTGGAGGGTCATGGACACCTTGTCTGGAGACATAGCACAGTAGTGAAAGCACATAACATGATGATTATTGTTTAAATATATAATATAAAGTCCTAGAGCTGTGGGTGAGACTTTTGTTTTGTTTTGTTTTGTTTTGTTTTTGGGCCACACCCAGCGGTGCTCAGGGGTTACTCCTGGCTATCTGCTCAGAAATAGCTCCTGGCAGGCACGGGGGACCATATGGGACACCCGGATTCGAACCAATCACCTTTGGTCCTGGATCAGCTGCTTGCGAGGCAAACACCGCTGTGCTATCTCTCCCGGCCCAGGTGAGGCTTTTCTGAGCACGGCACCTGTAGCCCCTTGGCTGCCAGGTCTGAAGGTTGCAGGAAAACAGTGGAGAGATCCACACACGGTCTTTTGAAGTTTCAGGAGACACCAGTTTTAATACATGGCCCTAACCACCATGTGCATTTCTCCACATGGCTTCTAATGCTAAGCTTTTTTAAGCAGCCTCCTTCAGCTGCCCTCCATTCATCCTTACTGCGTCTCCCATATCCTTCCCCCAGTCAGCCCTATTATACTTTATTCAATATACTCTTGCCCATCCCAGTATGATCGAGTCTGATCATTCAGGTGAGATAAGCAGGAAGTTGAGAGAGGGGTAACAGACGATGACTCCAGTTTGATCCCCAGCACCCATATGCTTCCACTGGAGCCCTGTCAGGAGTGGCCCCTGAGCCTGGAGCCAGAGGTAAGCCCTGAGTACTGTTGGTACTCACAAAAATTTTTTTGCTCCAATCATTAAAAACATTTCCAAACCATAAATGTACTCTTTTTGCAACAAAGTTACCTAAACTACAATCAAATTTTTGTTCATTTTTGGCCACACCAAAGTACTCAGGCAACCATATGAGGTGCTGGAATTGAACCCAAATTGACTGTAAAACAGAGCAAGTTCTTTATCTGCTGTATTTTCTTTAAAATAATTTTTATTAAATCTCAATGTTTACAATAATATTCTGCAGAACATTACACCAATCTCACCAGTGATTCTAGATCTCTCTGCCATTTTTCCATGAACCCTTCCACCATTCACCCACCCCTGAAATGAAACATTTCAGATTCCATTGATAATTTCTCAGAGTTTGTTTCCATTGGAGATTTTTCTAATTCCTTTCTTTGTTTCTATATATATTGCAGTAAGATCCTAACGGTGTAGATTGAAAGACAATGGAACTTAAATGCAATACCTAAGATGCTCACTAAGGGCTTTAAAATAAATATATTTTACATGAAAGCCTCCAACTTGTCCATGTGTATCTCACAGATGTTGACTTGTGAAAAAATATATGCTATAAATATTCGGTCTTGTGTGGCTTGAAGGACTTGCTGGCCTTAGCTGCCCCATATGAGCTAGAGCTGTAAGTCTAGCTGCAAGTTCTTGAGGTGGAGGAAAGAACTACTCTGGAGGGGCTTGCCCACTGCTTGCAAATACTTCAAGTATTTGATTGATTGATTTGATGATTGATGAAGCCCCTTACATCCTTGGCCTGGTTTAGAACTTGAGAACTTGTGGGTTATGAGTTAACAAAAAGACAACTCATGTTCCCATGTTCCCTTCCTCCCCTCCTCCCACATTCACAACATTCACACTATGTTCCAGTTCCTAGTTATATTTCTTTGGCCTGAAAAGTTGTCTAATTCTTCTTCCTGAAACCAAAACTGAGAACAATATTAGACAAGAACAATTGTCCTTCACTTGTAGCTGAAAGAATAGTTTGTATTCAGTTTATCCTCCTCAAAGTCTCACTTATTTTGGTTTGTAGAAAAGATGGAGTATATCTTCAAACCAGTCAGAGGAAACTGTTTTGTTCTTTATAGCACTGGCACCCTCTCGTCTGGAACTCACTTTCCTAAAATCACATTTCCCTTTATAGCAACCCCTTCTTGTGGCTGTGCAGACAATATAATCACTTTGGGACATGCGTTCACCATCTTCTTTTTTTTTTGTTTGTTTGTTTTGTTGTTGTTGTTTTTTGGGGGGTCACACCCGGCAGTGCTCAGGGGTTACTCCTGGCTCCATGCTCAGAAATTGCTCCTGGCAGGCACGGGGGACCATATGGGGCACCGGGATTTGAACCGATGACCTTTTGCATGAAAGGCAAACGCCTTACCTCCATGCTATCTCCCGGGCCCCGCGTTCACCATCTTCTAACCTGCCAGTCAATAAAGCTCCTTTTCCACCAATCACTATGTCTTTTGTTTGATTGACTCCTAGGTAATTTGTGAGGTTCATTTGTATTATAAGATCAATTCTACTAGAAGTTAAGTTTCCCTTCTCCTTGTTCTTCAAGGACAGCCAAGAAATAGGTAATCTCAGGCCCCTCTTAAGTGCTACTTGTAACCAGAACTTCCAGAGAGTTTTCTGATGAGCAAGGTTATATGCTTCGGGCAGCTGCTGGGGAAACATCGTCCAATGCAGGAAAGATAAGCAAGAAACCAAAAATCCCAATAATTCCCTACAAACTTGCCAGCCACTATATTTCTGCATTATCAACTATGATATACTCTTTGAAGTGTTCATAATTTTACCACAGTTCTCTGCCATGGCTCTTTCTACAAACATGTAATTTCCCACATTTAGCCATACAAAGCCTGCACCCGAAGTCCTCTCAGTGAAGCTACATTTCATCATTTGGCATGAACACGAGTTCAGGAAACTATAAAAAATTAATTATAAAGGTACAGAGAGATAGCATAGAGGTAGGGCATTTGTCTTGCATGCAGAAGGATGGTGGTTTCGAATCCCGGCATCCCATATGGTCCTTCATGCCTGCTAAGAGCAATTTTCTGAGTGTAGAGCCAGGAGTAACCCCAGAGTGCTGCAGGGTGTGATACAACCCCCCCCCAAATTAATCATATAATTGTAATGTTAAAATTACAAATGATACTGATGATATAAATGATACTAGTACTAATGAGGATGATAATTCACAAAAAATAATTCTTTGTAAATATGTTGATGCATCCTGGTTAGTAAAAAAAAAACCCACAGTTTTGAGGCTGTGATGACAAATATAAAATGCCACTGTTGAATTACTTCCTTGTTCCAAGGTACAAAGCCAGGCTCTAGCTCCTCTGCCTCACCAGAACATCTCAACAGCATGTGTTCCCATGAGACCAGACTCAGAAGCTGAGCAGAACACTCAAATGTAGGATGCAGATAACATCTGAACAGAGGGAGAAAAGCATGCCAGCATTATTGCTTTTTAAAATTATCTTTATTTAAGCACCATAGTTACAGACATGCTTGTAGCTTGGTTTCAGTCATAAAAAGTACAGCCCCTTCACCAGTGCAACTTTCCCACCATCAAGCCCCCCGCCCATCTCCCTCCAACCCACCCCATGCCTGTCTTTGAGACAGGCATTCTTTTTCCTCATTATCATTGTCATGATAGTTGTTAGTGTAGTTATTTCTTCTAGCTGCACTCTTTGTGGTAAGCTTTATATCATGGGCCAGTCCTTCCAGTCCTCCTCTCTATTGTCTCTGGGTTTGATGACCATAGTGTCTTTTAGTTTTTTTAAATCCCACAGTTAGTGAGACTATTCTGTGTGTGTCTCTCTCCCTCTGACTTATTTCACTCAGCATAATAGTTTCCATGTCCATCCATGTATAGGAAAATTTCATGACTTCATTTTTCCTGACAGCTGCATAATTAGCAATATTTCTAACAATGGCTTCTTCTCACCTTCAGCCACCTGCCTCACTCCTAGGCATTATCCCAGGGATAAGCCTGATGAACATCAAGTCTATAAACCTGGATAAAACACAGACCTGGTCTTGTACCCTGGATAAAAGGCCCATTTGCCTCATCCTTGGAAACATTCTATTTCTCTATAAATATTTTTTGTTTTTGTTTTGGGACCACACCTGGTAGTGCTCAGAGGTCACTCCTTGGTCTGGACTCAGAAATTACTCCTGGCAGGCTCAGGAGCACCATATTGGATGCTGGGGATCAAACTCCGGTTGACTATGTGCAAGGCAAATGCCCAACCTGCTGTGCTACCCCTCAAGCCCCTTAAATATATTCTTATACCTGTAATTACCTAAGTGATATGTTTCCTAAACCCAGGTACCACCCTCTCATTACTCCCAACATTTCTGGTTAGGAATATTTTTATTTAGATATTTTAGGTTATTCCTCCTAGAGATCATTAAAGCATTTTTATCTTTGCCATCTGAAAGTTTTTTTGTTTGTTTGTTTATTTGTTTTGGTCACACAGGCAGCTCGCTGGGGTTACTCCTGACTCTCTATGCTCAAAAATCGCTCCTGGCAGGATCAGGGGACCACATGGGATTCTGGGATTTGAACCACCAGCCTGCATGCAAGGCAAATGCCTTACCTCCATGCTATCTCTCCGTCCCCTGAAAGTTTTTTTTTTTTAAGGAGGTTGTGGAATAAGGTGGGAAAGTGGGGGCTCCCAAGTGGTTTTCAATGTCCCTGGAGGCCACTCTTTGTGTACAGAGACTCCTTGTGAACACTCCTAGTTGAACAGACTCAAGTGCTCAGTGCTTAGGTCCTGGCAATGTGGTGTTGGGGGCCACCATGGGACCAAGCACTTCTGGAGACCAAAGTTAGGTTTCCATATGCAAAGCATGTGCTCTAACCCTTTAAGCCATCTTCATTATGTAGGTTTTTTTTTTTTTTTTTTGGTTTTTCGGGCCACACCCGTTTGATGCTCAGGGTTTACTTCTGGCTAAGTGCTCAGAAATTGCCCCTGGCTTGGAGGGACCATATGGGATGCTGGGGGGATCGAACCACGGTCATGATGTTTCCTTGGCTAGCGCTTGCAAGGCAGACACCTTACCTCTAGTGTCACCTAGCCGGCCCTGTAGATTTTTATTCTTATTTTAGAGATAGCAATAAAGAATGTTTTAATTTACTTCTATCTTATCTCCTTTTGTTGCTTGGGGGTACTCATGGTGATACCAAAACAGTGAAGTGGGAGAAGTGAAAGGTTGTGATTGCTTCACAGAGCCTGGGATTAGACACAGGCAGACAGGTGCATTCAACATTGGCACATCCAATATGCAGCAGGTGTGTGGTGGGAGTCTGCACCCTAATTTAGCCTTGTAGTTGACCTGTTAGTACTGTCCAATGCTAATTGTCCCAGAACAGCTGTTATTTAGCTCAGCAGTTCTTCCATAATCAGTCTGCAGGCTGGCACTGGCCCACAGATGTAAGAGTGTTAAAGAGCAGAGATAGTCCCTGCTTTACTATATTTCCCAAAATACACAGGTAGGTGATAAAGTTATAGCACACACACCCACACCCACACACAATACACAGGTAGACTGAAAAAAAAAACTTGAAGAAGAAAAACCCAAACTTTATGCACCTACAGTCAAATCTTTTTTCTAAATTTTGTTTCTTGTTTTGTTTTTGAACCACAGCCAGTGGAAGTCAGACATTACTCCTACTCTTTGAACAGAAATTACTTCTGGCAGGCTTATGGGACCATCGGGAATGATTGACATTAAACCTGGGTTGGTAGCATGTAAAGCAAAAGTCCTACACACTGTGTTATGGGTCTGGCCCCAGAAATCGTTTTTTAAATTACTTTATTAACACATTGTGATTACAAAATACTTCATGATTGAATTTTAGTCATATAGTGTATGCTACACTTTGCCAGTGCACATAGCCCACCACTAATGTCCCCAGTTTCTTCCCACCCTTCCCCTGCCTGTCCCTGGAGCAGACATTTTATTCTTCTCTCTCTCTCTCTCTCTCTCTCTCTCTCTCTCTCTTCTTCTTCTTCTTCTTCTTCTTCTTCCTTCTCTTACTCCTTCTCTTTCTCTTTTTTCTTTTTTAAATTAATAGCTTTATTTAAGTACCATGATTACAGTTAGTAGTTGGGTCTCAGAACACCCCCCCCCCTTCACCAGTACAACATTCCCATCACTAATGCCCCCATCTCCCTTCTCCTCCACCACCTACCTGTATTCGAGATAGGCATTCCTTTTCTCTCACTCACTACCATCGTCATGACAGTTGTCAGTATAGTTATTTCTCTAACTGAACTCACCACTTTGTGGTAAGCTTCATATAATGGGTTGGTCCTTCCAGCCCTCTTTCTTTTTTTTTTTATTTTAATTTTGACCATATTGGCTTACATATCTTTCACAGTAGTATTTTAGGTACATATTAACATTGAATCAGGGGAATACCCATCACCAAATTTGTCTTCCCTTCAACCCTGTTCCCTTACTGCAACCCATATCCCCAACCATCACCCCCAGGCTGCTAGAGTCCCCTCTGTGTCTAGCTAACTACTAGTAATCATATATGTGTTTGGTTCTGGTTTCCCCCTTTATTTGAGAGATGGAGTTAGATAGTTTGAGTTGTGTGTTTTGTTTGAAGGAAAGAAAAATCAAAAATCAAGTAAGCTGAAAATGGGTGGAGTCCTTCTAAGAAGAGGTTTTCAGCCTCAGTTTGAGAGAGGACAGAAAAAAGGTGATTGAAACACCGCAACCATACAGAAAGAAATATCAAATAAAATATCCAGTGAGCACTACAGCAATAAAGACAAGTAATACACAATAGTCTCAGTCCTGAAATCAAACAATGTCGAGTGCAAGAAAAAAGAGAAAGATAAAATAAAAAATAATAAAACTGGAGACATCGATTTCAATATATACACCAAAATAAAGATGTCAAAAAATCAATCAATCAATCAATCAATATATATATATGTGGATAAAAGGATTATTATTTTTCCCCCTGAATAGGCACAGTAACTATTGGGGACATTATAGAGGGAATTCCGTTGGCCTAGGAGATACAGTGTTTCTCCACCTTTGAAGTATACTGTCATGGGATTAACTATAGACTCCTTACATGATCATTTACTCTCCTCTAGGTGCTTTTGTGGTGTATGGAAGACTTCTGCTTCATCATGGATGAAGTAAAATCAGGTTTTTGTATCTCTAGAGATCTTGGTGTCTGTACAGCTCAAGGAATGGAGCTTATGATGAAGTTTTTCTTTGTGGTTCTAGCAGATCTGCTTCTTCAGTGTCGTTTTAATCCCTCTTCTGTAGTGGTGGTCTTGGTCATTATGTTGCTCCTTGGATGGAGCCTGGGATAGAGTCTTTCATTATGTTTCCAGAAGACCCGTTCAGTTGCGATTGTCTCAGTCAGACCTCTGGAATTGGAGATCTTGTTTGTTGAACAGGTTGTAGACCAAAACAACAGTAATGATATTGTAAATGCTATTATGGAATTAACAATGTAACCATCTGGAAAAATGGAGATTCTTTTTTTGGTATTTCAAAAGAGTAATTACAGCTTGGTTTGAAATTTGTACTGTTTCTATCATTAATAAAGTTATGGCTTCTTGTTGGGTGAAAAAAAACACTTGGAAAATACAATAATGAAAAAATTATTTAAATGAATATTTCATAATAACAAAAATTATAATAACAAAAAATTTTTAAATCAAAGTTGAATAAATCTAGTTAATCAAGAATTTCATGCACAACATGACCATAAAATTCCATAATACAAATATGACACAATAGGGGCCCCGGGAGATAGCATGGAGGTAAGGCGTTTGCCTTTCATGCAAAAGGTCATCGGTTCGAATCCTGGTGCCCCATATGGTCCCCCGTGCCTGCCAGGAGCAATTTCTGAGCATGGAGCCAGGAGTAACCCCTGAGCACTGCCGGGTGTGACCCCCCAAAATATATGATACAATAAATATATTATAATCAGTCATCAATAATGAGCACTGTGAAAAGAGTCTACCCAAAAAGTATGGTTATATCAAAACCATGATTATACTTCCATCTCAAAAATCTATGTTGATAACAATAAAACACTGATGTTACACTGAAAAATCAAAAGTTGCCAACTGAATATATATCAATACACAATCATAAAGCAACATTAAAACGATTAAGAAACTTTCTCTCATATAGGTCTTAAGTAACATCAATATATTGCAAAATTTTCTAATCAATAATGACCCAAAAGAATACTGAAATTAAGGCATAAATGCATCATACAAACAACCACAATGGGGATTCATTGCATTCATTCCTATTAAGCAATCAAACCTAAAAAATGACCAGCAAAACATCAATGATAATCAACAAATAAAGGAAATGATCTCTGAGAAATATAAAACAAGATATATGCTGCTGTGGATTTTACCGATGCAATAGGGATTTTCTTGATCTTCTTATCATCAAATATCCCATTGTGTATATGCACCACAGTTTCGTTAGTCACAAATCTGTTGTTGGACATCTGGGTTGTTTCCAGATTCTGGCTATTGTAAATAGCTCTGCTATGAACTTAGGAGTGCAGAGGACAATATTGCAATGTGTTTTTGTGTACTATAGGAATGGTATACCCGGATCATATGAAAGCTCAATTTCTAGAGCTTTTGTTGTTGTTGTTGTTGTTAGTCTCGGGATGTGTACTGTCCAGTCATGGTTGTAACAACCAGTCATCTGTAGATAGCTATCTTGGCTTTTGCACAGATCATTGGGTGATAAGTCTTCTGATTTTGTCATATCATTGGCTGGTGAGGAAGGACAACTTGCTCTTAGATCAAGTTGTTCCCATTTCCTTGTTGTCAGGATATCAATTTAGAACTGGAACATTTTGGTGTCAAAGCAGCATATGGATGCCCCGAAGGGGATTTGGTTCCCGGAGCTGTTGTGGAGAACTGTGTCTTTTCTATGTCTGGGATCTAGGAGTCAACCAGCCCTCGTTTCTATTGTCTGTGTATTATTGCAATAATATCTTTTATTTTTCTTAAAACCCATAGAATGAGTGAGACTATTTAGTGTAAATTTCTCTCCCTCTGACTTATTTCAATCAGCATAAAAGTTTTAATATGCACAGGAAAATTCCCATGATTTCATTTTTCCTAATGGCTGCACAGTATCCCATTGTGTATATGTACCACAGTTTCGTAAGTCACAAATCTGTTGTTGGACATCTGGGTTGTTTCCAGATTCTGGCTATTGTAAATAGCTCTGCTATGAATTTAGGAGTGCAGAGGACAATATTGTAATGTGTTTTTGTGTTCTATAGGAATGGTATACCCAGATCATATGAGAGCTCAATTTCCAGGGTTTTTTTTTTGTTTGTTTGTTTTTGGTTTTTGGGCCACACCCGGTAACGCTCAGGGGTTACTCCTGGCTATGTGCTTAGAAGTTGCACCTGGCTTGGGGGACCATATGGGACACCGGGGGATCGAACCGCAGTCCGTCAAAGGCTAGTGCAGGCAAGGCAGGCGCCTTACCTCTAGCGCCACCGCCAAGCCCCAAATTTCCAGTTTTTTGAGGAATCTATATATAGTTTTTAATACGGGCTGGACTAGATGGCATTCCCACCAGCAGTGAATGAGAGTTCCTTTCTCCCCACATACCCACCAGCACTGAGTGTTCTTATGCTTTGTGATGTGTGACTGTCTCTGTGGTGTGAGATGGTACTTCATTGTTGTTTTGATTTGTATCTCCCTGATAATTAGTGATATGGAACATTTTTAATGTGTCTTTTGGCAATTTGTAGTTCATCTTTGAGGAACTGTTTGTTCAATTCTTATCCCTATTTTTTTGATGAGGTTAGATTTTTTTCTTGTTAAGTTCTGTATATCTCACATATTAGCCCCTTGTCTGATGGGTATTGAGTGAATAGTTTCTGCCATTCTGTGGGTGCCCTTTGTATCCTTGCCACTATTTCCTATGAGGTAAAGAAGCTTCTCAGCTTAATATAGTCCCATATGTTTATCTCTATTTCCACTTGTTTGAATAGTGCTGTTTCCTTTTTCTTCTTCTGTTTTTGTTTGTTTGTTTTTTGGTTTTTGGTTTTTGGGCCACACCCGGTGATGCTCAGGGGTTAGTCCTGGCTATGTGCTCAGAAATCTCCCTGGCTTTGGGGCCATATGGAACACTGGGGATCAAACCGAGTTCTGTCCTGGATCAGCCACATGCAAGGATATGCCATACTGCTGTGGTATCACTCCGGGCCCTGCTGTTTTCTTCTTGAAATGCCTTTGGTCTCAATATCATGGAGTGTTTTACCTATGTGTTCTTCTATATACCTTATGGTATATAGAATATACCATATATATCAAGGTCCTTAATTCATTTGGATTTGACCTTTGTGCATGGTGATTAGATGGAGGTCCAAGTTTGTTTATTTGCATGTGGTTAACAAGTTGTCTCAGCACCACTTTTGAAGATGCTGTCCTTGCTCCATTTTGCCTATCCCTTTATCAAAGATTACATTGATGTATGCTTGGGGAGTATTCTCTGAATACTCAATTTTTTTTTTTTTTTTTGGTTTTTGAGCCACACCCAGTGACTCTCAGGGTTTACTCCTGGCTATGCGCTCAGAAGTCGCCCCTGGCCTGGGGGACCATATGGGGCACGGGGGTGGTGGTGGTGGGGGATCGAACCGCAGTTCGTCCAAGGCTAGCGCGGTAAGGCAGGCACCTTACCTCCAGCGCCACCACCCGGCCCCTGAATACTCAATTCTATACCATTTATCTGAGAGTCTGTCTTTATTCCAATACCATGCTGTCTTTATGACTATTGCTTTGTAGTACAATTTAAAGTTGAAAAATAATGACTCTATCTTCTTTTTCCTAAGGGTTTCGTTAGCTATTCGTGGGTTTTTATTGTTCTAAATGAATTTCAGGAGCTTTTGATCCACTTCTTTGAAGAATGTCATGGGTATTCTTAGAGGAATTGCATTAAATCTGTACAATGCTTTGGAGAATATTGCTATATTAATTATGTTAATCCTCCCAGTCAATGAACAGGGACACATTTCCTTGTGTCCTTTTTTATTTCTTGAAGCAGGATTTTGTAGTTTTCTTTGTGTAGTTCCTTCACCTCTTTTAGTTAAGTTGACTCCAACGTATTTGAGTTTGTGTGACACTAATGTGAATGAGATTGTTTTTTTTTAATGTTCATTTCTTCTCTAGCATTATTTGTAATATAAGAAGGCCTTTGAGGGCAGAAGAGATAGCACAGTGGTAGGGTGTTTGTCTTCCATGCAGCCAACCCAGGATAGATAGTAGTTCAAAATCCAGCATCCCATGGTCCCCGAGCCTGCTAGGAGCGATTTCTGAGTGCAGAGCCAGGAGTGCTGCCTGAGTGCCGCCAGTGTAACCCCAACCCCCACCCCCAAGAAAAAAGGCCTTTTATTTTTGTGTGTTAATTTTGTAGCCTACCACTTTGCTATATGAATCTACTGTTTCTAGAAGCTTTTTGGTAGAGTCTTTAGGGTTCTCTAAATATAGTATCATGTTATCTGAAAACAGTGAGAGCTTGACTTCTTCCTTTCCCATCTGAATGCTCTTGATATCTTTTTCTTGCCTAATTGTAATGGCAAGTACTTCCAGTACTATGTTGAATAGGAGTGGTGAGAAGAGGCAGACTTGTACCAGATCTTAGAGAAAAGACCTTTAGTTTATGCCTTTTGAGAATAATATATGCCATTGGCTTGTGGTAGATGGCCTTGATTATATTGAGAAATGTTCATTTCATTCCCATCTTTTTGAGAGTTTTTATCATAAATAGTTGTTGGATTTTTTTTATCAAATGCTTTCTTCACATCTACTGATAGGATCATATGGTTTTTATTTTTATTTTTCTTGATATGGGGTATTATGTTGATTCATTTATGTATGTTAAACCATCCTTGCATTTCTGAAATGAAATCTATTTGGTCATGGTGTATGAGTTTGACGAGGCTTTGGATCCTATTTGTCAGGATTTTGTTGAGAATATTTGCATCTATGTTCATAAGAGATATTGGTATTTAGTTTTATTTTTTGTAGCATCTCTGTCTCCTTTTGGTTTCATAAAAACTATCTGGCAGTGTTTTTGTTTCTTTAATTTCCTGAAGAACCTGAAAAGGATTGGTAGTAGTTCCTCTTGAAAGGTTTCAAAGAATTTGTTAGTGAATCCATCTGGTCCTGGGCTTTTGTTTTTAGGAAGACTTTTGATTACCATTTTAATTTCCTTAACAGTAAAGGGTCTGTTTAGATATGCTAACTCATCCTGGTTCAACCATGGAAGATTATGATCCAAGAATTTATCTATTTCTTCCAGGTTCTCATGTTTTATAGCATAGTTTCTCAAAGTAGTTTCTGATTATCCTTTGAATCTCTGTAGTGATCTCTGCCTTTTCATTTCTAATCCAGTTTATTAAGTTTCTCTCCTTTTCTTTGAGAGTTTTGTTACTGGTTTACCAATCTTGTTTATTTTTTCAAAGCACCAACTTTTGTTTTTGTTGATCTTTCAGATTGTTTTATTGATTTCCACTTCATTGATTTCTGCTCTATGCTTTGTCATTTCCTTCTGTCTACCTATTTTTGGTTCCTTTTGTTGATCATTTTAAATTATTATTATTATTTTTTGTATTTGGGCCACACCTAGTGATGCTCAGAGGTTACTTCTGGCTACACGCTCAGAAATTGCTCCTGGCTTGGGGGACCATATGGGATGCTGGGGATTGAACCAGGTCCATCCTGATTGGTCACATACAAGCCAAACACCCTACCACTGTGCTATTATATTACTCTGGTCCTTCATTTTCTAATTTTGTAAGCTGTGTAATTAAGCTATTTATGTAGGCCCCTTCTTCCTTCCTGATGCTATGAATTTTCCTCTTAGTAACGCTTTTGCTGTGTCCCACAAATTCTAATACATAATTTGTGTCTTCATGTGCATTTGTTTCCAAATGCACAATTTGTTTACATATATAAAACCTTATTTAAGCACTATGATTGCAAGTATAATTGTAGTTGGGTTTTAGTCATAAACAGAACATCCCCTTCACCCGTGCAACACTCCCACCACCAATGACACCCCTTCCCAACCCTTGCCTGTATTTAAAATAGACATTCTACTTCTCTGACACATTGTCATATTGTTATTAGTGTAGTTACTTCACTAAGACTCTTTTGATTTTAGATTTTTATCTCTGACCCACTGGTTGTTCAGTAGCTAGCTGTTCAATTTCCAGGTCTTAAAGATTTTCTTCTGTGTCCCTTGTAGCTCACTTTAATTTTAATTTTGTGGTCTGAGAAGGTAGTCTGTACAATTTTTACTCTCTGAATTTTATGGATATATGTTTTATGGGCCAGCATGTGGTCTAACCTATAGAATGACCCATGCACATTGGAGAAGAATGTGTATCCAGATTTCTGGGGATGGAGTGCCATATATTTATGTCTTTGGGTCACATCCGGCAGTGCTCAGGGGTTACTCCTGGCTCTACACTCAGAAGTCGCTCCTGGTAGTCTCGGGGACCATATGGGATGCTGGGATTCAAACCCCCGTCCTTCTGCATGCAAGGCAAATGCCCTACTTTCATGCTATCTCTGGCCCCAGAGCTAGTATATTCTTGTTTCAGCCTGGTTGATCTATCAAGAGGTGGCAGGGCACCTCTTGAGGTCTCCCAGTATTATTGTGTTGCTATTGATGTCTTCTATCAGATTTGTCAAAAATTGTATTAAATATTTTGTTGGTCACTCATTGGGTACATATATGTTTAGGAGTATAGTTTCTTCCTGTTGTACATATCCCTTGATTATTACAAAATGTCCATCTTTGTCCCTTATAACTTTTTTAAGTCTAAAGTTTGTGTCATCTAATATTAATATGGTTACTCCAGCTTTTTTTAAGGGAGTTGTTTGCTTGGATGATTGCCCTCTAATCATTGATTTTGAGTCTATGTTTGCTATGAATATTCAGATGTGTTCTTGTAGGCAGCAGAATGTTGGATACAGCTTTTTGATCCATTTAGCCACTCTGTGTCTCTTAACTGATGCATTTAGTCTATTGATGTTGAGAGAGATAATTGTCATGATTTTAGTGTCATCTTTGTGTAGGAGTTTGGTGTGTCTTTTGATCTGTCTTGTCTTAAAAGTAGACCTTTCAGTTTTTTTTTTAAGGCTGGTTTTGAGTCTGTAAAGTTTCTGAGCTGTTGTTTATCCATGAAGCTATGTATATACTTCCTTCAAACCTGACTTTGAGTCTGGCTGGGTGCAGTATTCTAGGTGAAGCATTGATTTAATTGAGTTTTGTCACTATGTCTGCCCCCCCCCTTTCTGGGTTTCTTCTGACAGGTATGCTGTAGATCTTTTATTTATTTATTTATTTATTTATTTTTGTTTTGGGGCCACACCCTGTGAAGCTCAGGGGTTACTCCTGGTTATGTGCTCAGAAATTGCTCCTGGCTTGGGGGACCATATGGTACACCCGTGGATCGAACCGTGGTCCGTCCTAGGCTAGTGCTGGCAGGGCAGATGCCTTACCACTTGTGTCACTGCTCTGGCCCCAGGTATGCTGTAAATCTAAAGGATGCTCCTTTGAATGTAATTTCCCTTTTTGATCCTGCTGCTTTCAGTATTCTACCCCTATCTGTGGGATTCATCATTGTGACTAAGATGTGTCTTTGAGTGTTTTCTTTTTAGATCTCTATTAGCTTGTACTCTTCAGGCACACACTATTTGTTTTTTATTTATTTAGTATGTCATTTTATTTAGTAAAGTAAAAATAAAATTTACCATGTTTGTTATACAATACTGCAATATAATTACTATGTATAAGCATGACTTTTTATTTTTTATTATTTTTATTTTTAATTATGAGAACAAAGATGCAAAGAAAGAGAACAAGGTAAAGTTACAGTGGAAGGACAATCACCCATAAACAGAATTCTCAGAGGAAGTCCCCTTGCTGATATCTTAACTTTGAACTTTCAGTCAAAGAACATTAAGATAAATAAAACAGAGCCCATGCACAATTACTTTGTCCCTCAAGTCCCCAGATTGTAATACATTATAATATTTCTTAGCAGCACACAAAGAAATCTAAAGCCATAAAACTTATGTAACTCCTTAAACATTAAAGGCAAAGTATTTTTTTTACATTTCTATGCACACGCATAATAGTTTAAGTTAACCTCAAAAGTTTAAGTGAATTTCTTTTAAGGATTAGAGTCAAAGGAGCACCGTAAAAACGGTGTTAGAATGGCAATGATTGTTTGCATAGGCCCAGCAAAATATGAGGGGCATGGAAAGGAAAAACCTTGGCCTAATACAAGGAGACCCTACCCCTGAAGTTTCCTGGCATAAGACCAACTCTAGGCTCCAGGCAAGCTAGTTTGTCCAATCCAAGACATTGTTTGTAGTGTCAACACACTTTTATTTTTCACAGTCTCTGTTGTTGGTATCATGTTTCTGTATTAAAGATCCTGGAATCTGCATATTCCTACATTGAAGTCAGGATGTGGAGAGTCCTCTAGTTTCACTTCACAATTAAAGGGCAATGAAGAGAGCCCTGTCATGTATGTAAGCAGGCCATTGCTGTTGTTAAGTCTTCTCAGAGTTAAGGGAAGTCTCTTTTGAACAGGTCGATGTCAGAGCAGCGGTGGGGTCTTCCCTGGTAAAGGATTGTATAAGCATGAATTTTATTTATTTATCTTTAATATAAATTATTTAAGCACCATGGTTACAAACATGATTATAGTTGGGTTTCAGTCATAAACAGAACACCCCCCTTCACCAGTACAACATTCCCACCACCAATGCTCCCCTTCCTCCTTCCCATTCCTTGCCTGTATTTGAGACAGGTATTTTACTAGCTATTTTTTTTTAAGTTTAGTAAGCTGTTTTTTTTTTCCTTAAAGGATAAGTATTAAAAAAATATAGTAGTAATGGTGTGAGAGTGGCAATCACCATTTTTTGATAGGCCCAGCAAAATCTGGGGAAAACGGAAAAAAAAAGCCTTGGCCTAGTTACAAGGAGGCCTTACCCTTGAAATTTTCTGCTAGAAGACCAACTCTGGGTATAACTGGCTGCCCAACCCTGAGTCATTCTCCATGGTTCTGGTGAAACTTTTTGCGCATTAGCTGTTGTTGGTGTCAGCTTCCTGTAGTTAAAGATTCTGGTTTCTGTGCATTTCCTTCATCGAGTCAGGTTGATGTGGAGTGTCCTCTAGTCATGTCACCATTAGATGAGGAGAGACCTGCCCTGCAAGCAGGTTGTTGCTGTTGCTAAATTGTCTGGTGTTAAGAGATCACTCTTTGGAGTAAGTCAATGCCAGAGGAGTGGCAGGGTCTTCCCTGGTTATGTTATAGACAATTGTGGTTGTTTCGATAGATGGTATCCATGGTTCAGGGGTGTATAGGCAATGCCTATTCTTCTGAGGCCTGAGCCAAGTCATTAAGGCACACACTATTTGATCGCATGCACTTTTTGGTTCTGGGAGTTTCTCTGTAAAATGATATCTTTGACTGTTGATTCTTCCTGGGATTTTATTCCTAGGTCTCTGGGACTTCAATGATTCTTATGTTGTTTCTGTTGAATTTATCAAAGACTTCTTTTTTCTTTTTTTTGGGGGGGGCACACCCAGTGACGCTCAGGGGTTACTCCTGGCTATGCACTCAGAAGTCGCTCCTGGCTTGGGGGACCATATGGGAAACCAGGGGATCGAACCGAGGTCCGTTCTAGGCTAGCGCAGTCAAGGCAGGCACCTTACCTTAGCGCCATCGCCCGGCCCCCATACTTCTATTTTCATCTGTTCACATTGAGTATTTTTCCATTGTCTGATCATTTGCTTTAAGGTTCTTTTCCAATCTCTTCTGCTGTATGGAATTGATCTGCATCTCATCTTCCAGCTCACTGATTTGGTCCTCAGCTGCTGTTACTCTGTTGAAGAGGCTTTCCAGCGAGGTTTGTTTCACCTACCATGTTTTTCAATCCTATTATTTCAGTCTGAAAATTTCTGATTTCTATTTTCATATTCTCTTGGTTTTTATTTGTGGTCCATTCAGCTCAATTTATGCTTTTTTTTTTTTTTTTGAGTTCTATGAACATCCTCCATATTTCTTCTCTAAACTCTATTTGAGAGGCTAAACAAATGGCTTGCACTTTCTGGATCATCAGAGCTGCCATCTTCATTCTTTATGCATGGTGTTGGCCTGCATTTTTTCCCTATTGTCATGCCAATAGAGTGATGTTTTCTGCATATGGTTCTGGGGTCCTTAACTAGGAGATGTACATGGCTGTGGAGCAAAGTGGAGTGGCCGTTCTCCTCTGGCTCCAACCTTCTTCTTCTCTCTGTCTCTCATTCACACACACACACACACACACACATACACACACACACTCTTACTTTTTTCCCTTTTAGACACTGTGCTTTGCACTATTGTTAATGAAAAGGTACCAATCATATCACTTTATCTCCTTTTAGTGCCAGAGACCAAACCCTAACATGGAATTCTGCAGGACAAACCAGTCTTGTGTGGCCAGAGTACATAACCTATGGCATTGGCTAGACCCAGAGCCCAAAGAAATACCACAGTGTCCTATCAGGCATACATTCCAGGAAGCTTGTGACATCCTTGAAACTTCACTAACCTTGAGGTGTTCCTGTGCTCCTTATGTAAAGATGGCATGTAAAGATTACCTGTAAGTTGACCTCTGTAATGCAGGCTGTTTCATTCTGCTTTCTCTCCACCCCCTGTAAAAACGTGCTTAAAAGGAGTCTTTTTCCATTCAATAAACGGAGCCTTGACAAGCCTCATGTTGCTTGGCCCCCTTCTTTCCTCCCATTCTCCTTTCAGGCTGGGACCCTTCTATACCCGTGAATAACCTGTCCTGCAGGCCAGGACACTTTTAGCGCCCTGCTGTTCAGAGTGGTTAGTTTCAAGTATCATTTTTTTTTTTTTTTTGTTTTTTGGGCCACACCCCGTGATGCTCAGGGGTTACTCCTGGCTATGTGCTCAGAAGTCGCTCCTGGCTTGGGGGACCATATGGGAACCGGGGGATCAAACCGCAGTCCGTCCTAGGCTAGCGCAGGCAAGGCAGGCACCTTACCTCCAGCGCCACCGCCCTGCTCCCTCAAGTATCATTTCATAGTGTACACTTCTCTGCCCTAAATGCATGGCTCCACTTTTGTAAAAGCTTTCTACAATGGATTGGTCCTTCTGGCTCTGGAATCTTAGTATAAATACTTCACAAATATTTTTGGTTCTGATTTTGTTTGTGGGGGGAGTCACATCCTATGATGCTGAGGGGTTACTTTTAGCTCTGCACTCAGAGCTAAAATGCTGGGGACCATATGGGATGCTGAAAATTGAAACAAGATATGCTGTGTGCAAGACAGGCATCCTACCTTGCCTATTATTGCCAGTCCTACTGGAGTAATAGTAGCAGGTATGGTGCTTGCCTTGCTATGACATCGTGTGGGCTATTATGAGAAAGGTTTCTAGGTTTTTCTACAAAAACATATGTGATTTTAACAGTTTCTAAAAGCAGAGGCCACAGAATCCTGCCCTAATATGAATAGCTGCAAATTTGAGTTTCATGCTTTGGCATGAATTAACAGTGTAGTTCTCATCGGAGATAAGCATTAACTAAATCCTTGGGAACTAACAATTTTCTCCTACACAATTACTAATCTCTAGCCCAAGGAGGAAACTGGAACTGGGAGGATTCTTTGGTTTAATATCTAAACTGAACTTTTCTTGTCTTGTTATATTCTCAACAGAACTCTCTCCACATGAAGCAGACCACTCATGTTATGGAATATAAATATATTTTTTGGAGGGCCCCAACCTGCCTGTGCTCAGCAATTTCTCATTTGTACTCAAGGATCACTCCTGGCAGATCCTTGTGGTACTAGGAATGGAATCTGGGTTGGCATTTTGTAAGGCAAGTGCCCTATCTTACCAATGTTTTTCGTTTAGTCTTAGAGATGATCAACATTCAATAAACTATAAAGTATACACTTTTCTAAGTTTTTACATATATATAAATTACCATAATATAATAATGAAATTTCATCTCACCAATACTCTGAGAGCCTGAGAGTCAAATAGTTGCTGTGAGAGAAATGGCTATTTTTTGTTTTGTTTTGGAATCACACCCAGTGGAGCCCTGGGGTCAATCCTGGTTTTGTGTTTGGGATCACTTTTGGAAGTGTTCGGGATTGAACCAGTGCCAGGGATTGAACCAGCATTGTCCAGGTGCATGGAAAACCCCTTATCCTAGGTCCTACTTTAGAAAGTATCATGTATGAGCCCAATCTCTCATCTTTCCTATGTGTGGGAAACTGTTAGCCCACTTGAAATTGTTTTCCAGATATTAAATAAGATTGACAGTGAACTCAGGTGCTACAGGTTTTCAGAATTACATATTTTCCCTTTATTAGTTGATATGCTACACCTATGTGTTATGCAGCTATCACCATATACATGAACAAAGTTTGTTTGCCCGTTGATTTTGACAGCATAGTCGCCAGTGATTGCTTTAGCAATAAAATCGAATATAATGTAGTCGAATTAATTAAGTAGGAAAAACAGTGTGGAAGTAAAAGTGGAGTTTCTACATCATTTTGAAATCTATGAAATGAACTTTGGCATCTGCCCCAGGTACTCTTGACTCCTGCTTGGCTGTCTAATCCCATCCTTGCATCAATTACTGGCTCTATGGGGTTCCACTCACCAAATCTTTCCTAGTCTATGCCAATTGTGGCACTTTAGCCCTCCAGCTTGGAGGAAGCCTTCGTAGATTTGTAGGTTCTGCCCTCTCTTTATTGCTTGAGTTACTCCTACTTGCTCCTCCTGGAAGTCCCTGCGTCTCAGAGTCTCAGGCAAAGAGGACCACCGGTGCTTTTCCACATCTTTAATGAAATAAAGATCTGAGTTGTAGTTCTGGGGCTGTTCTCAGGACTTAGGGCAGCCTCTGGTTTTCAGGCTCCTTCACATCTCTCCTTTCCTTCTCCTCTCCTTCCTCCTGACCTCTCCAGGCTCATCTCTGTGGCCAGGGCAGTGGTAGCACCTCTTAGCTAGCACAGCCCCAACATGCCCATCCATAAGCTCCTCCTCCAAGACTTGCTTTCTTCTCTTTTATCAGGACAAAAATACACAAGGTCACGTTTCCCTGGGACTCATTCTGCCTAAAACATGCTATAGACCCAATGCCTAACTGCTTAGTATAGGAGAAAAGTCAGATTTCTTCCAAAAGACCCACAGTCAAGTACAAGTGGGCCAGAAACAAGTGCTTCCTGAGGTGTCTAACTACACCTGGAAGTTTTGCTGTTTCTGAATTGCCAGCTTGTCTCAAACAGTTTAAATCTAACTTCATCAAGATAGTCCAGCAGACTAAATGCATGCTTTACATGAGAGGAGGTCTGGGTTCAATTCCGAGTTGTCCAGCTTAAGAGTGACTCCTGAACATAGAGCCAGGATTATCCCCTCAGCAAGCACCACCAGAAGTAACTCCAAAACAAAAGAAACAAAAAGCCCCAAAGAAAGCTGGAATCATAAAGGCTTGGGGGAAACCATTGGGATAAATGGAATTATTTAAAAAGGCAAATATGAAGCTGTAAGGGGGTTCAGTGGATCATCAGTGCAGTTGGGAGATGATGGAATGGATAAAGGAATGACAAAGAAAGGACACCTTGAGTCAGGTGTCATGATTGACAGTACATCTGGAGCTCTGGGCCAGGGCATGCCGACCTCCCTGTAGCACACTGGTGAACCAGACAGTGTGGTGGGGAGAGAATCAAGAGGCCACCTAGAGAGTTCACAGCAAATCTGTTACATTGTATTTCTATTAAATAATTAATGTGTAGATTAGGAATCAGCGGGTACAGCAGGAAAGGTGTTTCCTTGGCATGCAGTCAGCCTGGGTTTCATCCTTGGCATGGCATATGGTAACCCCAAATACTTCCAGGAGTAATCTCTGCGCACAACTGGTGTGATCCAAATACCAAAAAAAATTTTTTAAAGAAAAAAATTAAAAAAAAAAGGTAGCAGAGTCTATTTTAAATTAAAAAATTTTTAAATGACAAAATTGTACAATTTGTAGTTTTTTACATTTGAAATGCAACAGAAAATTTTTCTGTACTGTATTATCTTTCAAATTATAAGTCCAATATTGCCAATTCTTCCTCCCCTCCAAAATCCATTTCCTCTCCATACAATTGATCCCCCCTTTTCATACTTGATTTCCCAATTTGGTAGCCAATTTGTTTTTTGTATCTATGAGGTTTTTTTTTTAAATTATTATTTGTTTAATTGGTTTCTTTATATTCCACGAATGGAATCATTTGGCATTTGTCTTCCTCCATATGACATTTTACTTGGCAAAACACTAATTCGGGCCCATTTATGTTGCTGCAAACAGTAAGGCCTCAATCATGCAATGGCCAGCGCATGGAGAAAACGTACCTGCTACTAGACTATCATTGGATAAAGGAGATGAAGACAACAGCAATATGTCTTATTATTTTCAAAAACGATGAAATTTTGCTGCACATAATTCTTGATCAGGACTTTATGATGGGTGCCAAAAAGATAAGGGGCTAGTAAGGGGTTTTGCCTTGCATGCAGTCTATTTGGGTTTAATCCCCAGCACTTGATATGGTTCTCTAAGTTTGCCAGGAGTGATCTCTGGGCAGAGGCAGACATAAATCATGAACACTGCCTGATGTGGTTCTCAAATACTACACATGACATTTGAGTCACAGCAGAGAAACTAGTGGAGAAAAACCTGGGCGATATCTGGGGTTGTTCTGCCAGTGAGCCTGATACCCCTTTTCCTCACTGGTCAGCAAGGTCTTCATTACCTGAGCCAGAAAAACAAATGTGTCCTTTGTCCCACTACAGCTGTCTCTACTATCAGAGACTGTCTGATGAGCAAGTATCCTTAGTCAGTCTGGAACAAAAGCTGTCCTAAGACATGTGGAAATGCCACAGAAATTGCCCAACACACAGTTAGTTTGTGGCCCTTGGCTGGGAAATGCCTCTTAGTGCCCATGTGAGCTGACAAGCCTGGTCAGACAACTAACCTCCCTGGGCCTATAAACAGGGTTAGTGGATAGGTCAGGGCAGCTGCGACCTTCATAGGTAACCCTTGGTTGTGGAGTACTTTGTAAATTTAACTTAACTAACAAAACACATCCTCTGAGAGTGGGACTAGCTTCCTTAAGAAAGCCTGAGCTTTTCTATTTCAAAATTCTTCTGTTGCTTTTTCTTCTTTAGGTTCATGCGAGGGCAAACCCAATGCCCAGATTGTTCAATTACTAATGTAGTACTGGGTCACTACCACAAATAGACCAAGAGTAGAAACGTTCACAAACTGAACTCAGACCCAAGGTAGGGAGAAACAAAGAGGAAGTAGATGCATGTTACCAAGTTCGTAAATCAAAAGCATTCATGATCCCTATGGAAACCAAAATGATGTGCAGAGAACTAGACTCAGAGAGATAGCTTGGGACATACAGAGCTCAAAAAAAAAAAAACAAAACAAAAACTAAAACAAAAGAAAAACACAAAAAACCCATCACCATTCAATCACTGGATTGACACTGCCTGACACTACTTCCCACGACTGTTTTATTGAATGTCATGCATGAAAACAACCAATATTATACAGAAATGAAGTGGATATAGTCTTATCCAAGTAGCATATGTTTCACAGTTAATTATGAAAGTTTGAGAAAGATTAACAATTTTTATTAATTCTTTCATAAGTAGATTTATGAAAAACATTTTAATATTGAGTTTAAAAATACATTTGATCATAAGGAAAAACTAAAATTTGGTTCATTAAGTCATATAAGTGTTAGTAAAATATTGGGTTCATTTCCTATTTTTCATGAGAACAGAATCTGAAACTATTTTTTGAAGTTAAGTACTTCCTGGAGTTATAGGAGGTAGAGGAATTATGAAAAAGGGAACATTTCAAGTCTGTGTATCAAGAAGGGCTTGTGTGTTGATTATTTTGTAAGCTCCACAAAAGTACTACTATTCAGAATCAGATGTATATATAGTGCCCTTTTCTTTTCTTTTCTTTTCTTTTTTTTTTTTGGTTTTTGGGCTACACCCAGTGACGCTCAGGGGTTACGCCTGGCTATACGCTCAGAAGTCGCTCCTGGCAGGCACGGGGGACCATATGGGAACCGGGGGATCGAACCGTGGTCCGTCCTAGGCAAGGCAGCAGGCACCTTACCTTCTGCGCCACCTCCCGGCTCCCATATAGTGCCCTTTTCAAGAAATATACAATCAAATATCTTTATCATTCCCTCCCATCAGCTAGTGAAATATCACACTGCTGTCACAGATGCAAAGATGTAAATGGTTTATGTGAACAGTAGTAGTTAGAACTTATAAGAAAAATATTCTATGCTGAAAAACATTCATATACGCAGGTCAAAGTGAAAACCTAGTCATGCAGAGTACTGAAGTATAACCACAAGCATACACTGAATTCAGCACTCACAGAACCACAATACCCACAACATTGGGTGTTCATTGGCTTCATTCCATGGAGGATAGACAGCAGTGCGACTGCACATATTCTGCCCCAATGGTCAAAGTGAAAAGGAACTCAGCAAACTCTGTACTTTATCTCAAGAAATTTATCAATACAAAAGAACAATCAACTGTTAGGGCAAAAGCAGTCTGTGAATTGTAAACATTATGAGAAAGGTAAGTTCTTGCTCAGAGAACATCTGCTCTTTTGGAAGGAGAGTGTGGGCTACTCAGGCTATATGCTTCCATCATCAGAATGGAGCCACTTGCTCCAGGTAGGGTTTGCAATAGCTGCTTGATGCTCACCACCCAATACAGGGGTCTGGACAATCTCGCAGGTAGGTTTCAAAGCGATCTTTGGTAACATCTATCAAGGTTGTAAATACAGTCAGCTGAAAGAAAAATTGATTTTATAGATGTTTATAATTTTATAATGGCTTGAATTGCTGAACTTATTCAATATTAGATGATTAACATAATATTATAAACGGGTACAAAAATTGATAACAAATAGTAATAAACAATTGAGTCCAATAAAACCATTATTCCAGGTCAAGCCACATGGTGGTTGGGGATGGATGATGAGGAAACTTTCTTAAATATTAAAGCTCTTGTGTGCAGAAAAGTAGAAGGATATAAGGAAGTTTTAGAGAAACACTAAAACCCTAAATACAAAGCTCTGTTTGAAAACAGATTTTAGACTTAAATTTGGTTGTCTAAAGTGTTCATTGCAGAGTGCTGCATGGGACAGACAGAGACACGAAGATATAAATTCCACGTAAGCATAATCAAAAATGGAAACAATGCTCTGACCAATTTGGACATCAAGCCATTGTGATCAATGTCTTCATCACACACCAAGTGTTATGGCTTCAGTTATACAAAACTATTTCAGAAATCGGCTCTAAGTGAAACATGAGCTGGGATTCTAGTTCTGACGGATTCAATATAATGGGAAAAGATCAAAATTACAGGACCAGATCCTTCCCCTACATTTTTTAATTTAATTTTATAAATTATTTATTCCAATACCTTGTTGAGGACAGGTTTTGTCGACAGGACATCATACAAATTTGCAAGTGAGATATTCTAAAATATAAAAATAGTGTTGTTCATGAGTTATAAATGTCAGCAGCTATTTATTAACATCTATTAACATAAATGGACCATTAGAAACCAATCATTGAAGATAATGTTCCCCGTAAGTGCACTAAAAGTAATTTCTGAGGCTGTTAGAAACAGCAGTAAAGGCTCTATGTATCACTTTCAAGTTCTGTTTCTTCTCTTCTTTAAACTGTCTGTCTGATTCAGCTTCATAGGTGCCCACAATAGATTAAGAAAGTACTAGGGGCCAGGGAGCTCAATGGGCTGAGCACATGCACTACACAAAAGAGCTTACTCCTCTGGGCATTGCCAGGAGCAAAACTCCCAATTTCTCATCCCACCAGCATAGTGTGGGAGTAGCCCACTGGGTCCCAGGCATTAAAAGAAACTACTCAAATCATCCTTCCCCCCAAAAGGTAATACAGCAAAAATTTTGCTGTTGAATTGCTTATTTGGGTCATATCCTGCAGTGTTCAGGGGTTGTCTGGGATTGAACCTGAACTTCCTGCTTGCAAGGCAAGTGCTTAGTAAGCCTTAGCCCATTAAACTATGCCTCTGTTCTCTAAATCTTGCCTTTTTACAAACAAAACAAAACTTAATTGGGACTGTCTAACAATAATACATAATATGAGAATTGCTATTTTTTTAAAGATCAAATAAGTAAGTCAGAATTAAGATATTCTCTAATGTTCCCATTATTTTCTCTACAAGACACCATGATGTACCTCTTGGGAGATCCGGTTTAGACACATCTTTGCAGGTTTCCTTCGATCATCAAGGAAGAAGGGATTTTTCCAACGGTCATAATTTGTTTGTACCACATACCATCTGTCCAACTTGGTGTCTAATCTAGATTCAAAAAGAGAGATTCAGGTTTCTTACCTTCCTTTTGCACAAATGTCAGTCTATACGGTAGTGTCTACTAAAGGTACTTACTCATACACATCTAAAGACTGCTTTCTGCTTCGTGTAATCACACATCCTTCTCCAGTCTTATTGCCTCCTACGATAAAGTATGCCGGGGCCAATATCTTGGATTTGGTCAATATATTCTTAACTTCTTCATAACTAGATAGAAACATCCAAAACGGGTAGAGTTTTAGTTAACTTGGAATGGAAAATTTTAACTCTCCCTGCTTTGGAACCTAAGGGAAAAACAAAGAATTTGAAGAATAGTTTATTTTTTTTGGTTCTGTTTTGCTTTTGGGCCACACCTGTGCCCAGGGCTTACCCCAAGATCTGTGTTCAGAATTTGGGGACCTTATAAGATTCTAGGGATTAAACTTGGTTTATCTGTATTTAATGCAAATACTTTACCTACTGTACTATTTCTCTAGCCCTTGTTTGAAGAGCAAATTTAAAATAATTTTTTTTCTTTTTTCTTTATCCAGCTGTACTCATGGGTGACTCCCCGCTCAGAATACAGGGGACTATGCTGTGCAGAATACTGAACCCTCTGAGCTATTTCTCTAGTCCCAGAGCACTTTTCAAAATGATCATGACAGTTAGCTCTGGGAGAAACAATCCCTTACTAGTCTGAAATAAAAAAAAAGTAAATTTCAAAACTTAAAAATTAGGGATATTAAAAATTTAAGTGAATTTCTGGGGCTGGAGTGATAGCACAGTGGTAGGGCATTTGCCTTGCATGCAGCTGATTCAATCAGACAGTGGTTGGAATCCCAGCATCCCTTATGGTCTTCTGTGCCTGCCAGGAGCAACTTCTGAGAACAGAGCCAGGAATGACTCCTGAGCGCCATTGGGTGTGACCCAAAAACCAAACCCAACCCAACCCAACCAAACCAAACCAAAAAAATCCAACCAACCAAATAAATAAAATAAGTGAATTTCCAAAACAACTCAGTCTCATTTCCTGAAAACCAGTAATGGGAAGCACATGAACAAAATGAAGGATAAAAAAAAAATCACATGATCAAGTTTGCTCAGGATCATAAATAAAAGAAATGGCAAATGATGAAATTTCACTTCACACTTGTTAAAATGGTGTTTATAAAAATTTCAAGAGAGGGTTAAAGAGACAGTATGGGAGGTCAGAAACTTTGCTTTGTATGTAGTCAACCCCAGTGTGGAACCCTGGTACCACAAATGATCCCTCAAGCATCGCTTTTAAAAGGATCACTCTTGAGCAGTCAGCATTAGCCACTGAGCAGTGCTGAGTATGGATCAAAACCCAAAAAGTAATTGAATTTGAAAGGATTAAATAAATTCAAGTGGTAACAAGTGATACAAAAAACGCAAAGAAAGAGTTTTGGTACACTGCCGGTGAGAAATGGTATAGAAAAGCAAAATGGCTCAAGAAATTTTAAAGAACATGGAGCCGCATTTTTCTATAAAACTAAAAGGAAAGGAATAAAGAAAGGCTGGGGGTCAGGGGCCAAGTGGTTTCGTGTGTACAAGATGGGAAATAAATAAGAATAGAACTTATTTATTAATCCAAGCCAAAGTCAATGATAATAGAATCAAGGGACCTAAACTTTAACTATCGGAACTCAAAAGGGCCTGTTATACTGGCAGGCCAGGGGGCAAAGGGTGATATAAGACGCACTCTGGGTCCATTGGTGGAAGGAGGTTGACACTGGTGTTGGAAAGGGCCCTGCCTGATTTACTGTATATCTGAAATTCAACTATGAAGGACATTGTAGATCACAAGTGTTTCAATAAAATCAAATTAAAACAAACAAAAAAACTATATGAGCTGCAGTTATACTTCCGTGTACTTATACAAACAAAAAGAATAAAAAATATGAAAAGATACCTATATCTCCATAATTATTGAAGCATTACTTATAATAGCCAATACATGAAGACAGTGTAACTGTCCACTAAGGGCTTAATAAACTGTGACACACAGAAATATTTTTCAGCCACAAAAAAAAAAAAAAAAAAAGAAATGAAATCTTGCCATTGCAACAACATGAACAAACCTTAAGTGCACCATGCTAAGTGAAATAAGTCAAAGACACATACTGAAGAGCCTCACTAATATGTGGTATCCAAAAATAAAGCCCAATTTCCAAAAAACCACATAGAGAACAGAAGTGGGGGAATGAGTGAGGGTCGGAACTAGTGAAACAGTCTAAGAATACAAGCTTTCTATTGCAGAGATGTAACATGCAGTATGGCAATAGTGAAGAAAACTTTATACATTTGAAAGCTCCTGAGGAAATAAAAAAGTTGATAAAAGGATAAACCTTAAAAGTTCTTCTATGAGGGGCCAGGCAGTGGCGCTGGAAGTAAGGTGCCTGCCTTGCTGCGCTAGCCTAAAACAGACCGAGGTTCGATCCCCCGGTTTCCCATATGGTCCCCCAAGCCAGGAGCGACTTCTGAGCGCATAGCCAGGAGTAACCCCTGAGCGTCACTGGGTGTGGCCCAAAAACCAAAAAAGTTCTTCTACGAGATCTGGAGAGATAGTCCAGGGGTAAAGGTACATGACTTGTATACAGTTGGCCCCAGTTTGAAATAAGTGTATGGCTATGTAGGCATGTTAACAGGAATGAAACCAGTAAGCATGTGTCTGGGTGTCAAGGGCTGGAAGTCGAAATCTGGGATCTGATCCTGGGTCTGCCACTCAGGCAAGTTAGGCATTAATTTTCTGTACTTCAGTTTCCCTGTCAGAAAAATGTGGCCAATATCTCACCTACTTAGCTCATGCATTCAATATAAAAAGGGTTTGAACTTAAGAACTTATGAACTTAAACAAAAAACGTGGTCACTGAACACTGTCAGATGTGACCGCAGCACAGCTGTAGGACTTGGGTATCAGATATTCTCAGATATTTGAGAATCATGGAGAGAGACCCCATCCCCAACCTCCTCCTCACTACTTAATCTCACCCCAAAATTCTCATAAGAAAAAAAATTGTTGGGCTGCAATAATAGCATACAAGGTACATTGTTTGCCTTGTAGAGGACCTGATTTGGATCCTGGCATCCCTAAGCCAGCCAGGAGTGATTTCTGAGCACAGAGTCAGGAGTAATCCCTAAGCATTGCCAGGTGTGGTTCAAAATAATAAAAAACAAACAAAAAAAATCTGAGAGCACCAGGCTAGGATGAGGTTGGGAAAGCTTGAGGAGACACAAAGGCATAGGTGGAGTATCTGAGACACTTTGTGGTGTTAAGGTGAGGCAGTAACATACACCAGAAAAATAAATGTCAACATGATTGTAAATACAAAGCCCAAACTATAATATTTGGGAGGGGAGTTGTTTCGAGGGTGATCAGGGCTTACTCCTGGCTCTACATTCATGAATCATTCCTGGCAGGGCTCAAAGATCCATCTGGGGTACCAAGTATTGAACCTGGGTCAGCTGCATGCAAGGCAAGTGCCCTGCCTGTACTACTGCTCTGATTCCAAAATTTTAAAAAGCAGTAATGGCATGTGACACACAAAATGGCTATTAAGTAGACTTATGGGGTAATCATTTTGCAATACATAAAAATATTGAGTCATGTTATCCATCTAGATCTATCATAATGTAACACTTTCAATTAAAAAACGTTATACTTGATAATAAGGCAATCAGTTTGTTTACCTTGTACCATTTTCCAGGACTGATCTGGTAATAAACCCTAACCACCTGGCATCTTTCTTTCCCAGCATCCACTCGATGATACCTGCAGGAGGTCACACAAAGCGTCAAGGCTGTGGTTGAGGTTAGACAATTGACAGCTACAAGGGGTGTAGCCTAGCGCTTTTTGTTTGTTTGTTTTTGTTTTTGGGCCACACCCATTTGACGCTCAGGGGTTACTCCTGGCTATGCGCTCAGAAATCGCCCTTGGCTTGGGGTGACTATATGGGATGCTGGGGGCTAGAACCCGCTAGCGCTCACAAGGCAGACACCTTACCTCTAGTGCCACCTTCCCGACCCCATCCTAGCGCTCTTCTTAACCATCTAGGAAAAACACTCTCTACTCACCCAGATATCCGCCATTTGGATCGAAACGTTCATTTAGTGTAAGACTAAACAGTCCCTGAAGGGGGGAAAAATTATGTCAGAAACGTCAACCATCCTGTTCCAGGCCCTCATTGTTTCTAGGGGTATATTAAAGCTTTGAATTAAGCAATGTGGAATACAAAGATCACTTCTATTAACAGAGGCGTTTTTTTTGTTTAAGTTCATAAGTTCTTAAGTTCAAACCCTTTTTATATTGAATGCATGAGATAAGTAGGTGAGATATTGGCCACATTTTTCTGACAGGGAAACTGAAGTGCAGAAAATTAATGCCTAACTTGCCTGAGTGGCAGACCCAGGATCAGATCCCAGATTTCGACTTTCAGCCCTTGACACCCAGACATGCTTTTTCCTCAGAAAAACTCCATTTCCTTTCTACTCTTCTCTATCATGCAAGCTCATACCTATGAAGGTAAGAAGAAGTACAAAGGGATAAATTGGGGCTTCAGATTCCTTTCAGGTCCCCATTTTCTTAGAATCTACCCTTCCCAGAGAGTAAAATAGGCACAGAGATACTTGTAAAATTATGTAACAGAAGACTGCTCACTGGTTTCATTCCTGTTAACATGCCTACATAGCCAGCAAAGGATGAAGACTTAAAGACAGTCTTATTATTTCTTTGGAAGTCCAAATTCACTGTTAAGGGTTTTAATTCTTCAGTTACGACCCAGGTATTATTCTTTATATTCCACCTATAAAAGATAAAATTTAAGGACAGTTAAGAACGATGATAACAGTGGTGAGCATGCTGATGATGGCCAGGCTTTTACGTGAGGAGCTACCTACCCTAATAACTCAACAAGAACTTACCATGTCAATGATTTCCCTTTTATTTTCCACATGGTAATCTGAAGCTCAATAAGTTAACTGATTTTTTCCAGTACAATACACACCATAAAAATCCAAGGCTCTAATTTAATTCCAGAAAAATCAAGAAGTCATAAAACAGAATGCTACTCTGCCTTGTAAGCAGTAAACTAATATGTGTACCTGGAGGACTTGAGGCACATTTTAAAGCTGTCTCAAAATCAGGAATTCAGTATTTTCACTTCTAGTCATATTCTGAACCTGGCTTTAGACTTTTTTTTCCAATCAAGGTAATATCTTTTCTTCATGGAAACTAATACTCACCCAAGAAATACTCCAAAATCCATGTTTCGTGCATGAAGTAGGTGACCTAATTGAAGATAAGAAAGACAAGTGGCAGCATTAATGATAATATGACTGACTCAAAGTCATAGCTGCAAGTTTTGCTTAACTGATAAATAGAACTCTTCAATCTAAGATTAAGAAAACAGCTTCTTAACTGGTTTCATGATTAAGCCTTCATGAATCAAAGTTTCATGTTTCTGAAATCATGAGGTTTATTGAAATCAAACTGTATTTTCTGTGATGATAATCAGAATTCCTACAATATCTGGGCACAGGTAAGATCCAGGTAAAATTAGAATATGGGAGTAGGAACAGTGATTGGTCGACTATGACATGGCACTACCAGGCTATGGCCTCAATTCATGTGACTTTCCAACATGCTTTTCTGTAGACACGGTCCACCTACCACTGGGCACAAGATTTAGGTACTGTAGAACTTATATCCAGAGAGTATCAGGGTAAATCATTGCATGCCATGTTTTTGGGGAGCCAGCCAAGAACAATACAGGAAAGTGAGGCTAGGCTGTTCTACATAAGCACAGCATAAGGTCTGTTAAGTGGGAAATAAAAAATCTGTCTTGGACATTACTGTAATAATACCCAGACACAATAGAATGAAGGCTGGAAGGACCGGCCATGATATGAAGCTTATCACAGAGTGGTGAATGGAGTTAGAGAATAACTACATTAACAACTATCCTGACAGTGGTGTGAGTAAAAGAAGTAGAATGCTTATCTCAAATACAGGCATGGGGTTGGGGAGGAGGGAGATGGGGCACTGGTACTGGTGGTGGAAATAATGTATTGATGGGGGGTAGGGACTGTTCTTCTTTTTTGTAATAAATAGAACCCAACTACAAACATGTTTGCAATTATGGTGCTTAAATAGAGATTTTTTTTTTTGGGTTTCAAGGAAAGTCTGAGGTCATTATGCAGTTGAGATAAGTAAAATAAAAGTATATAGGTATAAGTAAACTTACATAAGGAAGGTAAGAATGTTTGGAAGCCTGAATGCTCCACAATTTTTGTAAACTTGAACGCAACTGCTTTACTTTAGTCATTTTTAAGGAGTTTTAAATTTAACGACTCACCAAGATCTAAAAGGTCCAGAGGTTGCATTAAAATTTACTATTTCTGATCCTATTTATTTAGATTTTTCCTTTACTTTGTGCTTTGTACGGCCCACCTTGCCTTGTATATATTTACCTTTTTTGTCTTCTGTTATCATTGAAGTACACATGGTAAAAAGTTCATAGAAAATATTGAATGAAACAATCTCTCCTGTAAGAAAATACAGGAAAAAATTGGTCAATATACAAGGAACCCTGACAATGGTACAAAAAAAATTTTTTTTAAAGAAAGATTTAACTAGGGCCGGAGAGATAGTATAGCGATTAAAAGTGATTGGCTTGCAATCAACTCCAGTTTAGTTACTAGCACTATATAATTCTACCAACAACTGTCTGGAGTAATGTCAAAAATCCGCTTCTACTGACACAAAAAAGAATCTCAAGAAGAGATAAAAATTAATATATGGTGGGCTGGAGCCACAGCACAGAGGGTAGTGTGTTTGCCTTGCATGTAGTTTGCCTGGGTATCACATATGGTCCTCTAAACCTGCCAGGAGTGATTTCTGAGCACAGAGTCAGGAGTAATGCCTGAGTACAGCTGAGTGTGGCCCCCAAACAAAAAGACCAAAAAAAAAAAAGTATATATCATGAAAGAAGAATAAGGGAACACCTGGGAGCATGGGAAATGTTTGTGAAGAGGTATGATGAAGCATGCTGAATTGTTTAAATTTACTGTATTTGATTTAAGTTGTAATTACATATTTACATGCCTTTTTTAATTTTGGGGGTGACCATGTCCAGCAATGCTTGGAAGCTACATCAAAATTAGTGCTTGGGGGGCCCAGGAGATAGCATGGAGGTAAGGCGTTTGCCTTTCATGCAAAAGGTCATCGGTTCGAATCTCGATGCCCCATATGGTCCCCCGTGCCTGCCAGGAGCAATTTCTGAGCATGGAGCCAGGAGTAACCCCTGAGCACTGCCGGGTGTGACCCAAAAACCAAAAAAAAAAAAAAAAAAAAAAATTAGTGCTTGGGAAATTGGTGCTGAAGAGCAATTTTGGACTTACCCATCTCCCCGACTTCAGGCAATGCCTTCTGAAAACTATTTCTTAAAACCAGGGATGTGGCTCAATGTAAAGCATGTCTTGTATACATGAGACCTGGTTTCAATTCCCAGTCCAATAAAATCCAAAACAAGACAGCTATACTGAGGGGAAGACAGACAGCTCAATGGGTTAAGTATATGTTCTGCATACAAGAAGTTGAGCTCTGACCCCTACCATCGCATGGTCCCCTGAACACTGGTGAGAGTGACAGCTGAGCAGAGTGGGGAGCAGCACCTGAACACTATGAGGCATTCTTTGAAAAAACAAGCTAAATTGAAATATATATGGAATATCAGTGCATTTAAATGTATGCATGCTGGGGCCGGAGAGACAGCATGAAGGTAAGGCATTTGCCTTTCATGCAGAAAGTCATCGGTTCAAATCCCGGCATCCCATATGGCCCCCTGTGCCTGCTAGGAGCAATTTCTGAGTGTGGAGCCAGAAGTAACCCCTAAGCATTGCCCGGTGTGACCCAAAAATTAAATGTATGCATGCCATATCACAATAGAAAAAGCCTTACTAAGTCAAACAGTTGCAAAATAAACTTTACCATAAGGGATTCCAGTAACATCTGCAATCCCTTTCATTTCTTCACCAAAAGGGGCAGGTAAGTTGCCGAGAAGACCAGGCTAAAAGATAAATGAACAATTATCCAACCTCAGGGGTGACTGTTCCTTTATACAGAATTTTTAGACACTACTGCCATGATGGATAAAAAAAGGTTATATTTTTGCAACTTTAATTCCTACCTAATTTTTTCTGTTGAAGTAACTGTGCATTATAAGTTACAGATGTGCATTATTATAACTCAAAACTGTCTATACTACATTCAATTCATTCTAAGTGAGCAGGAAAGAGAGTGGATAAGGGACTTTCCTGGCATGTCGCTGACCTAAATTTTAATCCTCAACACCCCATCGGGTCCCACAAGTACCTCCACAAGTGATCTCTAAACTCCACTGGGTGTGGGTCCCGTCAAAATTCACATTGAGTGCGATTCTATTATTCATTTTATAACTGACCCCCTTTTCCTGATCTACCCAAACTCCTTAGCCTTTTCCTTTGTTACCTGCTAGTTGTCTTGCATTCTAATGCTTTTATAGTCTAATTTATTGTTATTTTTTTCTTTCTTTTTTATTTTTTTAAATTTATTTAAAGAAAATATATCACATAGTTGACATAATTGATCATAATTTGTTTAAGAACAAAGGCAATTATTAAAAAAAGCAAAAAACTAATGAGATAGAAGAGAAAATAATTGATCATAATTTGTTTAAGAAAAAAGGCAATTATTAAAAAAAACAAAAAAACTAATGAGATAGAAGAGAAAGAAAAGCTTCAGTAGCAAGTATATTTTTGAAAATCATTGAATCATCAATGAACTCATTAAAGGCCTAGCAGAAGGTTTAATAAGATTTTCTTCTTTTTTTTTTTTAAGGATAAGAGTTAAAGAAGTACAGCAAAAACAGTGTTAGAGTGGCAATTGTTGTTTGTATAGGTACAGCAAAATATGGGGGACATGGAAAGGAAAAGCCTTGGCCTAAATACAAGGAGACCTTACTCCTTAAGTTTTCTGGCATAAGACCATTTATTTTTATTTTTATTTTTATTTTTTTGGTTTTTGGGTCACACCCGGCAGTGCTCAGGGGTTACTCCTGGCTCCATGCTCAGAAATTGCTCCTGGCAGGCACGGGGGACCATATGGGGCACCGGGATTCGAACCGATGACCTTTTTTGCATGAAAGGCAAACGCCTTACCTTCCATGCTATCTCCCGGGCCCCATAAGACCATTTCTAGGCTTCAGGTGTACTAGGCTGCCCAACCCAAGCCATTATCTGTAGTGCCAATAACCCTATTTTTTTTTTTCCTTCCTCACAGCCACTGTTGTTGGTGTCAGGTTTCTGTAGTTAAATATCCTGGAATCTGTGCATATCCTACATTGAAGTCAGGATAATGTGGAGCGTCCTCTATTTTTACCTCACAATTAGAGGGAAATGTGGATAGCCCTGCCCTGAAAGTAGGCAGTTGTTGTTGTTATGTCTTCTCAGTGTTAAGGGACCTCTCTTTGGAGTAGGTTAATGCCAGGGCAGCAGTAGGATCTTCTGTGGTAGAGGATTCCTCCCAGGTAATGTTATAAACAGTGGGTGTTTCGTAGATAGCATCCTGGTTCAGAAGTGAATGAACAATGCCCGCCCTTTTGAGGCCTGAGCCAGGTCATTATGATAATGTTCAGGGTGTAAGGTTCCATTGCATTATAAGATTTGTATGTGCCTATCTCTATTAGATAAGAACTTGCCTATATGTATAGTATTTTCCCATTTTAATGTTCCTATGCAAAAGTGGAACAATGCCTCATGGCGTTATTGTTGCATATGGGGACTGCTGGAACAAGTTCAACAATCCTCTTAACTTGGTTCTAACATAAGCTCTAAATCTAGGAACTCTTCTAGCAGAATTTCTTATTGAACAGATCACAAAGAGAAGAACAGATAAAACAGTGGGGAAAATCGCCACTGTATAAGAGAATCATCAGTAAGGGTTATAGCTGTTAAGGGAATACACACAAGATATTCAAAAGATATATACGTGTCCTTTTTATGTCTCTGAAATAATTGGGGGTGCGTTAAATATGCTGCATCACTTTGGTCTGTGATTTGGCTTGTACAGTCTGATAACTAACCGTCTGGCTATGGACCCACATCAGGAAAAATTCTTCAGCCATGACTTCTCAGAAACCGAATCTCTTAGTAAACAAAGGCCCACAATGAAGGAAGGAGGAGGAAAGGAGGCCTCTGAGCATAGATCAATAGCAACAGAGTAATGGGATCTACTTAGGCTGAGAGTCTATCATACCACATAGGGTGGAGTTTGGCAGCTGGCTTTGTTTGGGGATAATTATCTGCTTCACACTCACACACACAATTATCTTCGTCTCTCACACACACACACATACACACACACACACACACACCTTGCAAGGTTCTTGTTGACCTTAATCCTTTATCTGCTTCACACTCACACACACAATTATCTGCTTCATTCTTGTTGATCTTAATCCTTTATCTGCTTCACACTCACACACACAATTATCTGCTTCACACACACACACACACACATACACACACACACACACACCTTGCAAGGTTCTTGTTGACCTTAATCCTTTGCACCCTGCAGGCTTGTGATGGTCTTGGTGCAGAAACTAAAAGAGTATGGTAAGGATTTCATAGGGCGTTCTAGAGGCCAATCTCCTACGCAGATATTCCTTGCTTAACGATCTACCTGTTTAGCGACTGCTCCCACTTATGACCTACTCTTCACCGTTATTTTATTTTAAATATCCTTTTTCCATCTTGTACACTCTACAGTGCAGTACTGTGGTTTTTGGTGCTTTAATGTACCTACTTTACTAACTTTATGTTCTATACAAATTAAAACAAGTGGAAGTTTTCAGTTTGATCTTTCTCATTATTTTACTTATCCAGAATACTGTATTGTCAAGTACTATGCATATACTGTACTACTGTATACAGTACATGCAGTTCCTTACTGAATGACCAATTCAGTTAATGACCAAGTCTTTGAAATGGAACTTGGTCATTAAGCGAGGAATATTTATAGTGTCCAGTGATACTAGCTAAATCAAGAAAGGTTGAAAACAAAAGTCTTCTTGGGTAACCAGGAAAAAAATGAGATGATCTAGTGAACACATAGCTATGAGAAGTAGAAATCCAAGAGAATTTAGTCACAGTAACTGAGATACATAGTTTCTTAGAATAAGTATGCCTTTGATTTTAATTAGAAAATTCTCTGGGTGGAGGCCAGAGAGAGAGTTCAACAATACGACCTCAATTCGAACCTAGATAGCATATGGTTACCCAAACACTGCTAGGAGTAACCCACAGCAATGCCAGATGTGCCCTCGTCAACAAAAATCTTAAGGGTTTCCAATATAGAAAAAGTGCTTACATTTATTTTTTACAGTGAATTTATAGTTAAGATTGTAAAAGGAAATGCCATGCACCTCCAGATGAAGTCTGTGCATTTTCCCAGTGCTCTGTAAAACAGACTGTATTTCTTAAAACAAAAATCCACTAAAATAGAACTAACTTCCAAAACTTGCCATGCTGTTTTGTATCTTGTTACTTAAATATCATTAACACCAGAATCATCTGAAATTTTGATAGAGGTCTAAAATAAAAGCATATTTGTTAATGTCCCTTAGAAGTTATCAAACTGTACCTATTAAATATTAGGTTTTTTTTTTCCCTGAATTATGTATGTGGTGTGTTTAAAATTTATTGTGGCTAAAAGCCAGGCCTTTGGTGAATATAATGTTGTATGAACAGATACTGCATCATGAAGCTGCATCATTAAAGCTTATGCAATGTAACGTAAGTCAAACAATTAAATAATAAACAACCAAAAATTATGCTGATAAATGATATCTCTTACCAACTTTTGATCTACTATCTCCATAATTTTTCCACCTGGCACAAAAGCATTTACTATGTTCTTTACGGAGTTCACTAGGATCTTTAACTGTAAAAGAAAGAAATTAAAAAAAAACATTATGGCATACAGAACTATTGACATTTAAGATTAATTTAGATAATGAGATAATTTAGATTATTAATTTAAGATTAATTTAGATGAAAAACAGATATTCACATCCATGTATAGTTAAATCAAATGGTTCTATATGAAAAAATATATATTATATGGCCCAATTTTATCTTTAAAATATTTAATTTGTAACTTTTTAGAAAGGTAGATGACATTCAAAAAAAAAAATAACAAAGACAAAGATAACCAAGATGAGAAAAGAACTACCATGGAATGATGCTATTTGCTCTATCATCAATAACTGTAAATGGCAGAAAATACAAAAGCACATTCAAAAAACATTTGTTGCAGAGTTTCATTCACACTGTCTTAGGGCCAGAGCTATAGTTGATAGGGTGTTTGACTTGCATGCGGTTAACCAGGCTTTGATCCTCAGCATCCCTTATGGTCTCATGGAATAAGGTCTCTAGGAATAATTTCTGAATACAGGGTCAGGAGTAATCCCTGGGCATGGCCAAATCTGTTCCCAAAACCAAAAATGAAAACAACCAACAAACAACAAAATCCCACACATTGTCTGGACATTACACTAACATTCAGTAAAGTTAGAAGTAGAAAGTTGAAAAGAAACTGCTTACTGATGCAGTCTTGCCAGCCAACAGTTCCTGCCATCTTTTGTAGGGTGGTAAGTCAAGATTTATGGTGTACCATGGAACTGGACCCCTATAGCTGTAATGAGAGGTGCATCATTTTGAAATGTGGAAAGCAGCTTTTTGATGGAGTTGAAAGTTATATCTATATGCATATGCTAGAGACATATTGTTAATAACAATATAAATATCGATAAAACAGAAAGTCTTTTTTTCCTTCCCATTACTTTTGTCCTATATTGTATACTTAGGATCTTTGAAAGAACAGGAATGATTTCGGATGATTATTGTGGCTTAATGTTATATTGAAGAATCAATTTTGGTTCAAGAATCTAAAATTTGGGCTGGAATGATAGCATAATAGGAGGGTGTTTGCCTTGCATGTGGTTGACCTGGGACGACCCGGTTTGATTCCCAGCATCCCATAAGTTCCCCGGAGCCTGCCAGGAGCACAGAGCAGGAGTAAGCCCTGAGTGCCTCAAGGCTGTGGCACAAAAAACAAAGGAAAAACAAAAGAATCTAGAGATGGAGGTAGGGTGTTTGCCTTTCATGCAGAAGGTGATGGTTTGAATCCCGGCATCCCATATGGTCCTCTGAGCCTACTAGGAGCAATTTGAGTGTAGAAATAACCCCTGAGCGATTTCTGAGTGCAGGAATAATCCCTGAGCACTGCCGAATGTGATCCAAAAACCAAAAAAAAAAAAAGTTCTAAATAAAAAAATTCAGTTAGAACTTGTCTGTTCATTCCCCCCAATCATGATGCTTCTCTCTCTCTCTGTCTCTCTCTGTCTGTCTTTGTCTGTCGTCTGTCTGTCTCTCTCTCTGTGCTGGGATTGAAATGAAGAATTCATATATGTAAGGCATGTGCTAAGCTACATTCTCAGCATGGATGCTTTTCTAATTGATTTCTTCTTCTTCTTCTTTTTTTTTTTTTTGGTTTTTGGGCCACACTCCGTAACACTCAGGGGTTACTCCTGCTATGCGCTCAGAAATTGCTCCTGGCTTGGGGGACCATATGGGACACAGGGGAATCGAACTGCAGTCCGTCCTAGGCTAGTGCAGGCAAGGCAGGCACCTTACCTCTAGCGCCACCATGCCGGCCCCTCATTGATTTCTTACACTCAGAATTTCCTCTAAGACCAATACTGTTATCAAACAATGTCTCTCTGCAAACTTCAATAAAGTTATTCTGATCTTGAAGCTTCTTGTGTCTGCTTTTAGAGCCTTCACTATTCACTCCAGCATCCTACTCTTTATACTATACTTCTTTCTTTTCATTCTTCTGTATAAGTCCAAACCTAACTAAGCACTGTTCTTTCATAACCATTCCCCAACTTCCTCTTCTTTGGTTTACTAGAGCAATTCCTACAGTAAGGATATAGCTTGTACTCCCTTATAGATGGAGCTGGGCCCTAAGTCTGGTGGATAAATTAATAGCTAATCTGTTGCAACAGAGAAACATTAACTCTTGCTACTTGTTACTAATATGAAAAAGCCTCCAAGGGTGTGCCATTCAGAGACATATCAGCTTAAAACTATGCCTAAAATTAGCATACACAGGAACTGAAGTATGTATTGACAGATGACTAGATAAAGAAGATGTGATAGGGAGCCATAATGATAGCTTAGTGGATAGAGTATTTGTCTTCCATGTGGTCCCTGTTTCTCAATCCCCAGCATCCCATAAGGTTCCCGGAGCCTGTCAGAACTGATTTCTGAGTGCAGAACCAGGAGTAACCTCTGAATGCCACCAAGTGTGGTCCCCAAACCAAAAAAAAAAAAAAAAAAGTGATACATTTATACAGCTGTATACTACACAGCCAAGAAGAAAAAAAAGTAAAGGGTTGAGAAGGTGTTCAGTAGCAGAGGACATACATGCTTCGCACATTGAGGCACAAGATTAAATTCACAGCATTGAGTATAATTCACTATAGCCAGAGTCTGGAAACAACCCAAGTGTCCGAGAACAGATAAATGAATAAAGTGTAATACATCTACATACTGGAATACTATGCAGCTGTTAGGAAAAATGAAGTCATGAAAATTCCTATGTCCATGAATGGATATAGAGAGTATTATGCTGAGTGAAATGAGTCAAAGGGGGAGGGACAGACATTGAATGATTGCATTCATATATGGAGTATTAAAAATAATCAGTACAGTAATAATACCCAAAAACAATAGAAATGAGGGCTAGGAGGACTGGACCATGGTAAATAACTTGCCACAAATAGTGGGGGAGTGCAATTAGGGCAGAGAAGGGATGACTATGACAGTGACAGTTGGAAATGATCACTTTGGGCAAGAACTGGATGCTGAAAAGAGGTGATTGTTTTTCCACTGTAACTTTACCCTGTCCTCTTTCTTTGCATCTTTGTTCTCATAATTAAAAGAAAAAAGAAAAAAAAAAAGGATGACCTTACAGGCACAGGAGGATTTTTTTTCATTGAAATGCATATGAATACTACACTACTCTTACACATCTTAAGATCCATTCACAGTTCAGAGAGGGTAAGAATCACAGTGGTAAAAAAAAAAAAAAAAAGAATCACAGTGGTAGTGTGGGTTTTCTGCAGAAAACTAAAGGTAGCAAAGAATTCAATGGAAGCACTAGGGCAAATGTATAATATATAAAGAAAAACATATGTATCTGTATATGAATGTAAATGCATATATGAAGACATGTATGTGATCAAGTCATAAACATATACCAGGTACATATAAAATAGGGCAGACAAAAAGGTTCTTAAGTGTGCAAGGTTTCGTAATATGGTCAATGAATCCGACAGTGAGAATAGTCCATCATACAACAAAAAGGCACTGAAAACCAACAGCGTGCCAGTGGGTGAAAAGAAAGACTTTGAAAGGGCATGCCATTCACATCACAAAGAACGAGAACAATCAGTGCTGGCGGGGATGTGGAGAGAAAGGAACTCTATCCACTGCTGGTGGGAATGCCGTCTAGTCCAACCTCTATGGAAAGCAATATGGAGATTCCTCCAAAAACTGGAAATTGAGCTCCCATTCCACCCAGCTATTCCACTCCTAGGGGTATGCCCTAGGAACATAAGAATACAATACAAAAATCCCTTCCTCATACCTATATTTATTGCAGCACTATTCACAATAGCCAGGCTCTGGAAACAACCAAGATGCCCTTCAACAGATGAATGGCTAAAGAAACTCTGGTACATATACACAATGGAATATTATGCTGCCGTCTGGAGAGATGAAGTCATGAAATTTTCCTATACATGGATGTACATGGAATCTACCATGCTGAGTGAAATAAGTCAGAGGGAGAGAGAGAGACACAGAATAGTCTCATTTTTGCAACAATTCTGAGACAATGAGTGGTGAGTACAGTTATAGAAATAACTACACTGAGAACTACCATAACCATGTGAATGAATGAGGGAACTGGAAAGCCTGCCTAGAGTACAGGTGGGAGTGGGGTGGGGTGGAGGGAGATTTGGGACACTGGTGGTGGGAATGTTGCACTGGTGAAGGGCATGTTCTTTACATGACTGAAACCTAATCACAATCATCTTTGTAATCAAGATGTTTAAATAAAGATATTATAAAAAAAAGAAAGAGCGTGCCATTATAAGAGCTGTAGAGGAACATAAAAAGGGAGTATCTCGACAGTATTCCTGCAAGTATTTGTCTCATTCTACAGGGAGGTGAGTAACTCAAAAGAATTCCATTTATTATGTTTCACTCTGGCACAGAAGCCATTTAGATGATCTACAAGTTCAGTATTTGACAAATTCTGTAAAATTAACATAATTGGGGTACTTAGAAACCCCCTCAAATATCATCATAAATGTCATCAACTGGTTAAAGTTGTACTTTACCTCATCCTACTCCCCAGCAGATTTCTATCAGTGAAAAGGAAAAAACAGGGATAAAATGGGGCTGGGGAGACAGTAGAGTTCACTTACTGTACAAGGTCACTCACCTTGTATGTGGCTGACCTGGGTTTAATTGCCGGCATCCCATGAGCATTGCTAGAAGTGATTACTACAGTGAAGTGCCAGGAGTAACCCTGAGCATTGCTAGCTGTGCCCTCCTCCCCATATCCTTATCAATACCTCTTCCTTCTTTCCTACATTTTACACCCTCTAAAAGGTGTTATTCTTCTCTCTCACAGGCCCATCTGTTCATAATGACTTGAAAAAGCGAAAACCTCTGACTAAAAATATTAATGTTAAGTACATTAAAACATAATTTTGCTCTCCTCTTATAGTTTCCAATTCCATTTTGCCTCTGATAAATTTGATTATCATGCTAACGATATTACCTGAATGTTTCAATATGAAATCCTAGACTTTTGGATTCTGATATAATCTGTTATTTGTATCCAGTTGCTACAAGAAAAAAAATCAAAGGTCAGCTCTGCATTAATCAGGAAGAGAAAAATGGTAATAGGTAGACAGAAAAATTTAGTAAAGAATGGAAATTTTCTTTTTTTTCCCCCTAGGATTCTAATAGGTTAGAAATGAACATTTTCATCATGAAGTATTTCCATTTCTATCTAGGGCCTTAGCTAACTAGACAAACCTAATGGTGGAAAATAATCTTGTAATAGAAGATGTAACTTAGTTGTCATAATTGTTATTTTTAAAAAATTACTGCATAGGGAAAAATTACTACAAGGTCAAAAAGACTTTTGTTTGTTTTCTCAGCAATGCCTGCCAGTGTTCAGAGCTGATTCTTGGCTCTGCATTCAAGGATCATTCCTGGAGGAACTGAGGAACCACAAAGGGTATCATGGATCAAACCCAGGTTAGCTTCATGCCAGGTAAGCACTCAACCCACTATTGCTCCTGCTTCTCAACAAGATTTTAATCATTAGATGTTTACTCACGTTGGTCCAGACGGAGGATACATTGATTTCCTGCAATCTTCTGTCCACTAAAGAAACAAATAAAAATTTATAGAAAACAATTCAGTATCAAGGCAATTTGAAAAAAATATATAGATTATGAAGAGGAAATAAAGTATATGTCATTTTAGATCATTTTATCTATGAAATATCTTTTCCTCCCATAAAATTTCTTACATCTCAACAAGTACATTTTTAGTTTCAATTCAATGTGCAGAGGACCAGTTATTGAAATATGACAATAGATGGAAATAAGACAATAGATGGAAAATAGATTAGCTGAGGTTAGGAAATAGTTTGTTAACCAGGTTAGTTTGTCTCTTAAGATAAATTATATCAAGTGATACTACATGATTCAAAGAGTCACTGTTATTATAGTAGAAATTGGCATCCCAAACCAGATTTTCAAGGCATACTATGTAGGGCTCTTCAAAATCTGTTCTAATATACTTTTTTGCAACTCATTTTAATGTTCTGTTCCCTCTAGTAAAATGTTGCATTTCATTGGAATTTTCTTTTTTTTTTTTTTGTTTTTGTTTTTTTGGGGGGGCCACACCCAGTGACGCTCAGGGGTTACTCCTGGCTATGCACTCAGTAGTCGCTCCTGGCAGGCACGGGGGACCATATGGGAACCGGGGGATCAAACCGTGGTCCGTCCTAGGCTAGCGCAGCAAGGCAGCAGGCACCTTACCTCCTGCGCCACCTCCCGGCTCCCAGAATTTTCTTTCTCTAACTGGAAAACTTTGTCTTTAATGTCCAGTTTTCAAATACTATCTATATTTGGTTAACTCTTTGCTTTTTCCCACATGAAAACAGGTACCTTCTTTTTATTTACTCCCATAGCACAGGATTACAATCTTATTAGCATTATCATATATATATATATATATATATATATATTACACCATGTTTTATTATCTGTATTTCTCTTCACTACTAGGTCTGTGTTCCTTGAAGCAAGGAGGGCCCTTATCAACCCCACAGATGTTAAGTCACTATGAGGTGGGGGTAATGAATGAATATAGCTATTTTAGGAAGAGTTGTTTGAGCTTAGTAGCAAAATACAATTAGCATTAAATGATTAAATGGATTTTGTAATTCATTTATTACTTGTTCAACATGGCAAACATGTTTATCTCTTTCTCTCTGGATACCAATATTATGAAACAGAAATAATTTGGGGGTTGGGTCATACCCGGCGATGCTCAGGAGTGACTCCTGGCTCTGCATCCAGGAGACAAGCTGGTGGGCTCAAGGGACCTTAAGAGATGCTGGGGATTGAACCAAAGTTGGCTGTGTACAAGACAAATAAATGCCCTACCTGTGGACTATTGCTCCTACCCAAAAAAAGAGATAATTTTTTTTTTTTTGTGGGGGGAACACATTTAGCTGTGCTCAGGGGTTGGCTCTGCACTCAGACATCACTCTTGGTAGGCTCAGGGGACTATATTGGATGCCAGCTATAGAACCTGGATTGGTCATGTGCAAGGCAAAAACCCTAAATGCTATACTATTGCTCCAGACCCCAAATAATTCTTTTTTTCTACCTTTTGTCCCTTCCTCCCTGAAAGGAAATTTTTTGTTTTGTTTTGTGTTTGGGCCACACCCGGCTATGCTCAGGGGTTACTCCTGGCTATCTGCTCAGAAATAGCTCCTGGCAGGCACAGGGGACCATGTGGGACGCTGGGATTCGAACCAACCACCTTAGGTCCTGGATCAGCTGCTTGCAAGGCAAACACCGCTGTGCTATCTCTCTGGGCCCGGAAATATTTTTTTTTGTTGTTGTTGTTTGTTTTCGGGCCACTCCCGGCAGTGCTCAGGGGTTACTCCTGGCTATCTGCTCAGAAATCGCTCCTGGCAGGCACGGGGGACCATATGGGACACCGGGATTCGAACCAACCACCTTAGGTTCTGGATCTGCAAGGCAAACGCCCTTGTACTATCCCCGGAAATATTTTTTTAAAAATAAATTCCAGTGGCCAGAACGGAAGGGAGTCTGTCTTGCATGCGCTAGGACAGATTGTGGTTCAATCCCCTGGTGTCCCATATGGTCCCCCAAGCCAGGAGCAACTTCTGAGTGCATAGACAGGAGTAACCCCTGAACTTTACCGGGTGTAGCCCAAAAGCCAAAATAAATAAATAAATAAAAATTCCATAATAAGATGGAACAGGGAAGTACTAGGATTGTTGCAGGTTAAGTTACAAAACTGTAGCAAGTCTGTGTGAGAATAACTGTTCTTTTCTTTTCTTTCTTTCTTTTTTTTTTTTT